>APFE030510706.1:28750-65226 GCA_000404065.3 Pinus taeda
ATGACCATAAACACATGTATGCGATGGAAATAATACTTCATTTCATTAATGTAAAATACTGAAATATGCTTACAAATAGTAATGGAAATAAACCAGCTAGGGCTATGGTAGCTTATCTCTGAGAAGAGATGTGGTGGCTACATGCCTCTGAACTGTGTTACAATGAGGCTCGAAGGCCTATTTATTGTTGATAAACAATGGAAAACCCTTAACATTCGAAAACCTAACCCTAGAAGATGAAACGCCAAATTGTGGGCCCCGTTTGGGTAAATTGGTACATCAATTTCCCGGGGTCATAACTTTGGCATACGATATCCGTTTGACATGTACAATAGCTCGTTAGAAAGATCTATTCGAGAACTACCACTTTGGGAAGAACAACATCAGTCCATGGACCCATGTTGCACCCAAATTTCCAAAAAAACGTCGTTTAGGGCCTCAAAACGGCTCTGGAAATTCAGGACCCGAAAAACTGATAAAAATAGTAAACTGTGCTACAATTTAGGAAACTAAAAAAAACTGAAAGAGACAGTTGTGGGGGTCCAAATGGGATAGGTGAGTGGCCACCAATATCCACCTAGATCAACAAATGTACTATCATGTGATTTATGCCGAAATATTTTTCCTCATAACTTGATATGGATCACAGAGGCCTCAATTCAATTATTGAGTTAATTCGTAATATTAAAGTGTCTTTAGGAATTCGATTTACCCTTGCTTATTATGTGCCTATTATTATTAATTTTTGTAGAATATTGAGAGAATATTGAGTGAACTCTAAAAGATCCACAAAATGAGAGAATCTAGGGACTTGTTCCCTGCCAATAAATGAATGGAATATTATGAAGTTATTGAGCATATTTTGGAGCTCAATTTATTGAGTAAATGTAGGGATGTCTTCCCCACCAAAAGAGGATCTTAATCTTGGTTGGCTTACATAGGATCTATCCTCCTTGGAATTCAAATTCAATGAGGGAACCAAATCCACAATTTTAGGGATTTGGAGGGTTAGAACCCCCCTCTTCAAGGAGACTTCCCCTCGAGTCTTTTTGTATAAATAGAGGGACCTAACATCCCAATAGGAAGTTCAAATTAGTGGAGAATAGATTTCGAGGGATAACAAACTTATTTGCCTAATATTTTGCTATCTACGTTTTTGATAATGAATGAAATCCATCTTATTACAACTTGCTCCATCTTTAGAGGGCTTAGTCCTCTTTGGTTAGGGCCCAACCCAGAGGCTCTAGTATCTCTCTTTTGTGTATTGTATTCATGCATCTTCTTTCTTGTATCTAGCTAGCAATATTTCCTTTTCTTTATAGCAAAATTTTCTGATGAGAAAGTTTCTTGTGCAAGTCTATTAATAACCTATCTTGTGGGAAGTGTGGTTGTAGATAATGTGCTGGCAAGCCAAAAGTATAATTAATTTCTTGATGTAATAGTTAGATCTTGAACTAGTTTCCCTTTTCATCTCCGTTTTTGCAATTAAATAATTTGTTGGTAGTATTTTCAAGCAAAAAAAGAAGAATATATATTCTGTGCAGTTCAAGGCATGGGTGTGAAGGGTTAAGAATCATTATTTACACTTTTCATTCCATCACCAATGCTTTCCTTCTCTCGCCAACAACCTCTTCAAGCAGATTGTTTACAGAGATCACCTTTCAGATTTGTTAGAGGCTACAATGTGCATCTTTCCTTGTGCAAGATGGGCTCCTAAGGAGCCCTATGCTTGGAAAGGGCTTCATACACACTTCCCTTACCTTATTACACCACCTCTTTCCTTCGAAACACCTTCTAATCCCACAAATTTCTCTCAGATTTGACCCTGTAGCAAAACAGGACAATCCTGTAGCACATTGTTCCGATCATCTGGCACTATGAAAAAAGCCTTCAAATGCATTATGATTTGCCCCAAAACACTCTTGACCACCATTAGGCACTTTATAATGATCATAAGACCATGAAAATGAATAAAATGGATTCATAGACCTAGTAGGAACTTTTCCTTGTTTAATAAAGTAGATAGACAACCATTCCCAACAATCCTGTAGAAAAATATTAGTAATTTTCTGCTACTTTTTAGCATGTGTTAACGAGGATCTTTTGAGTTGATTCCACTTTGATCAATTCCTAAAAAAATTCTACTTAATAACAAAATTTTACTCATATAATTTTCACTTGATCAGGTTAGGCATTTGATAGGTTAACTAGCTCACTAGTTCTAGAAATTCTAGTTTTTAGAGTAGTAATTTCCAGCTATTTTTAAGAACATCTTAAAAAGGGTATTTTTGAATGGTTCTACTTGGATTAGAGTCCTAGAAAATCCTAATTAATAATTTTTTTTACCCCACCTCATTTACATTTGATTTTCTTGGGCATTTGGCAAGTTAATTCGTGCAACAAACATCCTGTGGAAATCCTGTAGCAGTTTGTTTTCAGGATCTTCCTTGCCCACATTCACTCCAAATTCATGGTAGAAGTAGATTTATAGCCTATGAATGCTCTGAGACTTCTTTGGTTGAGATGAGGCTTGGTTAGGTCACCATTTAGCTCTTATATCACTTGATTCTTGAATGTTGATTTCTACAATAATTCTAGATTTCCTTTCTGCAATTTACTTTATGCAAAGTGTGATTTCCTTCATGCAAGAGTAATCTAGGACTTTTCATTTCTTGTAAAACATAATATATTTCCATTAATTTCATTTCCTTTCCAGAAAGATAGATTATATTTTCTTAGTTATCGTTATGCTTTACATTTTTGCAAATAGAATAGATTTCCTTTCCTTTCCTTTCCAACAAAAGTAGAATAAGTGTGCTTATTGTTATTGGTGGCTTACCTAAATCTTTTCTCATTTGAAGTTGTTTCATTTCCTTATTTCACTTGCATCAAATGGAGTCATACTAGGAAGAGGAAGGTGTATGTTTCAGATACCGTGTTGGCCCCCCCTTAAGTTTGTATGAATACCAGGTTGATAATTTAAGTCGATAACCTCACGAGTTGCAACATTATTGTTTCAATATTGGGGCCCATTAGAATTCATTATAGGTTTGTTGAGGACATCTAGAAAACATGATTCCATCATGGTTGAGGTTAACAGGTTTACTAAGGTAGCTCATTTTATTCCAATCAAGTCTACTTATTCAGCTAATGAGGTAGCACAGGTATTCATCAAGGAAATAGGGAGATTCCATGGTATTCCTAAGAAGACTGTGTCTGATAGAGATGCCAAGTTCACTTCTAGGTCTTGGAAAGATTTATTTGAAAATTTAGGTACAAAGTTGGCATTTAGTACAACTTATCATTTGCGGAAAGATAGAAAGGCAAAGAGGGTCAACACGATTTCAGAGGACATGTTGAGAATGCATGTTATGCATCAACAGCGAAAGTGGGAAGAGTGTCTTCCACTAGTTGAGTTTTCTTACAATAATGGGTATCAAGAGTCATTGAGGATGAGTTTGTTTAAGGAACTTTATGGGGGAAGTTGTAATAATCCCATCAGCTGGAGTGATCCAGTGAATAGGGTGTTGATTGTACCAGACATGTTGGTAGAGATGGAACAAGAAATGGAGGTCATTAAGAAGAATCAAAAGGCAACATAAGATAGATAGAAAAGTTATGAAAATAAGCACAAGGCATTTAAGGAGTTTTAGGTTGGAGAGCATGTGTACTTGTACATCAAGCCCAAGAAAATATCCTTGAGGAACATGTCATGTGCGAAGCTGGCACCTCGGTATTTCATGCCTTTCGATATCCTTGAGAGGATTGGACCAGTGGCCTACAAACTTCCATTGCCTCCGACAATGAAAGTCCATTATGTTTTCCATGTTTCATTTCTTAAAATATATGTGAAAGATGTTGATCATGTGATTGATTGATTTGTATTGTAGGTGGATCCAGAAGGAGAATTCCAGACAGAACCTTAGTGCATTTTGTAGTGAAAATAACTCATGCATAGGAACTAAGCAGTCAAGCAAGTTAAATCACAGTGGAAGCACTTTGGACCCGATGAAGTTGCACGGGAGATGGATGATAAAATCCGTGCTATGTATCCTTCATTATTTATGTATGGTGGTTATTATAAATACTGCAACTAGCTGTGTTATAAAGCTCCAATAAGTGGTATGGTTGTTGATGAGCCTCATTATTGAGTAATTATATGTGCTTTAATTGGCCTTAATTTGTGTTATAAAGCTCCAATAAGCAATATGGTTGTTTATGAGCCTCATTATTGAGTAATTATATGGGCCTTAATTGGCCTTAATTCACCTCCTAGTTTAGTCAAACTAACTATTCTCACAACTTATTGCATATTTTTGATTATATTTTATTTATGAAATGAGTTAGAGTTGGATATTTGGTTTTGTGGTCTAATGTGCATGTAATGTAGGAATAAGGGATGAATGCAAGGAACTATGGCAAAGACAAAGGATAAAAGGATAAATGCAAGGAACTATGGCAAAGACCTTGGGTAAAACTAGAATGGGATAAGGGAGAGTAACTATAGGAGGTAAATCCTCCTCGTTTACTACCCCTCCATTCAGATATTCCACCATCAGCTGAGAGTGCACACAACCATCACTTTGAAGACTAGAAGACAACGGAGCATGTGAAAAGGACAAAAAACAATTTATCTTAAGTTGGGAGCCAAGCCTCCCTAATGGGAGGGAAGCCGCTAAAGATTTCAGATGTATAAATAGAGAGGCTTAGGAACTCATTATGATTCAGACTTCTACTGTAAAACTTTGTTTTATTTATGAGTTGCAGAGACTTGCAACAGTTTGCTATGCAATCCATGGTTTCTACAATAAGAATGAGTTCTGTTTAAGCCAACTCTGAGTTAAATTCGAGGGCTGAAGCTCTTGGGTTAGGGTCTGACCCAAGCAACCACAACTCCTCTTTACTGTAAATTTATGCTAGAATAGAGTTCTGTTCTGTTCATTTATTTAAGTAGCTACCTGGTTATGTTTACTTGCTTAAATAACTTTATGGTTTACTTATTCTTTCGCTTAAATAGATTCATGGTTTTTCATTGGTTATAAGTTGAATTAGCTTTCTGGTTTTGTTCATTTGCGTTGTGCTTCGGTTTACTTTCATTTATGCCTTCTTTCAGTTCACAGGTTAGTTAAAGGAAGAAGATCAATATTAGGTTGTGTGCAAGTGTCTCGGCCTCATCTCCTCCCTCTGGGACCATGACTTGAGGAAGGGACCCTCAAGCAACCCCAAAAATACAGTCTTTGGTTCTCACATGGGCTATGGAGTTCATTATTTAAAGCAGTTGTTTGTTCACCCGTACTAGTTCTCTCTGTCATTTTCAGAAGCTGCCTCTAGCACGTTCCTTAGCCATCGCTTCATCACCGTCCGATCACCAACAAACCTTCACAATCACCATCCGCTTCACTATTTTCTCCAACTACTGCCTTGCGTGGAGTCCAACACTTACTTTATGAACTTTAAGTCCCAACCATTGATCTACCTTGCCTGATCTGATGGTTGTTGCTTCACCCGATTGCCAACTAGATTCGCTGATCTCCACCGTTGATCAACCCTGCCTGATCCAACGGCTATCGTGCGATATTGCATGGATTTCTGTTTGATCGTTATCTGCCCGAGGGCATGCGATGATAATGCTTTCTCCATGGTACGTGTCACCCAGTTAGGCTAATAGCGCAAAATTTTAGAAAACCACTTACAAATTTGAGGGTGTGTGATAAACACCTCACCGCCCTCTAAACCCGCTCTGTCATTTCCACATGTTTCTTTTGCCCACGATCTAATCTCTGTTATCCATCTGTCGATTAATCCTATCTGTCCATCTCTTGACTTAGCCTCCATGATATAATCTCATCCGTCCATCTTCGGTTAACCTTGTTTGTTCATCTATTCACCTGACCGCCGCAATATAATCTCCACCGTTCATCCTTCCAGTTAACCTTATTTGCCCATATATCTACGTAACCTCCTGTGATCCAATCTCCGCCGTTCATTTTCCTTTCACTTGACTGATCCAATAGTTCTTATGCACTATTTCTCCCTCACGTCCTCCTTTCACTAATTTCAACCTCCAATTGCTTTTTTCGCTTGAAAACTGATTTAGCCTAAGTTTCTTTATTACACCTTAGTCTAGTTTCGATGCTATTTACTTCTAAAACTTAGATAATTAGAATTAGTTTAGTGTTAATTTAGCAATTCTACTTAGCATATCTATTTAATTGGTTTTTTAGGTTATGGTGTAATTTTATCATTTCATGCCATTTTCCTCATTACTGTAGTAGAGTAGCTCTCTCGTAGAATAAGTTTGCTCTCATTCCATCAAAGAATTAAGATTATTTTGACTCTATAGAAGTTTGGCTTGGAACCCCTAGGGTCTCTTGCCAGACAAACAGTGACAACTGGCAGGACCTTCACTTTTACTTGTGCATATAGCACTATCACCTCCAAGTTTGTATGAACCCCGGGTTGATAATTAAAGCTGGTAGCCCTGGGAGTTGTAGCATTATTGTTGCAAAACCTAGGCTCATTACTTTTTGCCGCCGTTGCCGGAGAGGTGTTTAAGTAGAATTAATTATTGATTTCTTCTATTTCTAGTCTCCAAAATTTCTTTTCTTCTACTTCTAGTCTTCAACTTTCTTCCATTAGTTTATTTCTGCAAAAGTAATCTAGTTTCTTTCTTTATTTCAGTTGTCATTATCTGCTTTCCTTTCTATTCTGCGAGTATTTCTAGCTTTACCAAAATCTTACAAAATCCCACCCAAAAACATTTCCTTTCATGCCTCGCAGGATTGGGGACAATTTAGGGAAATTCTTGTCAAATACCCCCACTGCATCCAACAGGCAACCTTCTCTCTTCTTCAGCAATGGTGAATTGGAAGACCCTTTAGGTGAGAAACCTTACCTATTTGAGGAACCTACAGAAGAAGAAGAAGAGGAAGAAACCATTCCTATTGAACCAATGGTTGGAAACCAAAATGACAGGGGAGATAGAGAGAGAATTGAGAGTGCCTTCCCCATTAGGGAAACCAATGGGGACACTAAGATGAAAAATATAAGCCCCTCTGCTCTACCTCATTTCCATGGCCTGACCACAGAGGACCCTAGCACTTTCTTATTTGAGTTTGTTGTTATATGCCGAACCTATGACTATACAAATGTTGAGAAAAAGTTAAAACTATTCCCATCTACTCTCAAGGATGCATCATTACGCTAGTTCATGGGTTTACCTGGAGATAACATCACAACTTGGGATCAGATGCAACAGACTTTTAACAACAAATATAGGGACTACTATAGGTCAAAGGACACTAAAGAAGATATTTTTAGGATGACCATAGGCTAGGATGAATCCCTTGAAGACTATGAAGAAAAATTCTAGCTTAGTTACAAAAGGGCTAGGTGCACACTTGACCCTGAGTCACTAAAGCTGGTCTTGCTTAGAGGAGTAAGGGAATATCTTCTAGATACCTTAAATATCATAGCAGGAGGAGATGTAAACCAATTACCCTATGAGGATATTAGGACTATCTTTAGAAACCATTCTAGAGTAGCTAGGAAGAAGGGTAGGGGTAGTCAACTTATTGCCAATTAATCATCCTCTAACTTATCCATCAAAGGTGAAATTGGAAATATGTTGGAAGATTTCAAAAGTGACATGATGCAAATCCTTGCCTTGCAATTGGACACCATGAACATCAAAAGGAAGCAAGAGGAAGAAAAGAGAGTCTTGGCCATATTTTGTCCTAGATGCACTAGGAGGCATCCTAGGAACGAGTGTCCATTGAATTGTATTAAGATTTGCTCAGTCTGTGAAGAAAACCACTCCACAGATAAGTGCCCTTCTTTACCTGGACTCAAAGCTATATATCAAGGAGTTGAAGGGGTCACTGAGCAGCTTTGCTATGTCAACCAAAGGAGACCTCCTGGGCCTAGACCATACCAGAAGGGTATGCAAGGGCCATCCCATGCATACTACAACCCCAACCAAGCCACAACTATACCTTCTTGGGGGCCCCCTGCTCATCCTTCCTGGTCTACACCCCCTCCTTGGTCCTATGCATCTCAATATCAACCCTAACCAGCCAACCAATCATTTCAACCTTATGTTTAGCCACAACATCAGTGGAATACCCCACCCTAGGGGTGGGGGCCCCAATTCAACAATGTTCCAGCCCTATTGCCTCCATCACCTATCCAACCACAACTCCTGCACACTGTTCCACCTAAGCAACCTAGATGCCTGCCTAGCCAAATCCAAACCCACACAATAGGCAAGCTCAACAAGCATACAATGGAGAGACATCATACCCAGCTTATGCTGTAGAAATCCAGGAGATCAACCTAAGATCAAGGAGAATTCTCCTTGATAACCAACCTCCCTCTCCACATCGAGAGGTTGAGGAAGAAAAGGAGGAAAGAAACCTTAAAGTAAATCCACCCTTTCCCGAGAGATTAACCTAACCAATCTAGCCTACCCCAAAAGAAACTGAACTTCTGGGAGAATTGAAGAATCTATGTGTAAAGATCCCCCTTCTCTAAGCAATCAAAGATGTTCCTATTTATAATAAGTTGATAGAGGAGAAGTGCTTCAAGCATCCAGAAAGAAGAAAAAGGGATGCCCCTACCATCAATGTCATTGGGTAGTTGTCTGACTTAATGCTGGGGCAGGTAATATGTCCAAAGTATTTGGACCCTGGAAGCCCTGTAGTAGATGTGCACATCAATGACACCATTGTCCCACACACTCTGATTGATCTTGGGGCTACCATTAATGTGACGACCAAGGACACCATTCTCAAACTCATTCTCCAAGGGTCATTAAGGAAGACCACAACAATACTGCAACTTGCAGACTGTTCCACAGTCACCCCTGAGGGAATTTTGGAGGATGTGATGGTCTCCATTGACTCCTGGGAGTACCTTGCAGATTTCCTAGTTCTCCAGCCTAAGGCTAAGATTACTGGTTACCCTCTCATCCTTGGGAGGCCATTGTTGGCCACAACTGATGCTTACATTAGCTGCAGAGCTGGGAATATGACCATCAAGAATGGGCATATGTCCAAACAATTATTCCTATACCCTCCTGCTCAACCTACCATAGAGCGTGATTTACCTTTATGGTTAGAGGAGGAGGAAGAAGATGAAGTTTATTCTGCCCAACTTTATGCTTTTGAAACAACCATAGGAGGAGGACAACAAGATGAGGATGACTTAATAGAACACCTACTCCAAAGTCCAACTCCTAGTTCACTACCATTAGAAGATGAAGTAAAGGAAGCTTAGAACAATCATCCAATTGACTTATGATTAGCCAATTCAAACCCACTCCTTGTAAAAACCATAGAATCTGGCTCAGGGAAGACTTTGAATGTTAACCCATCTCTTTCTACTTTAGAAGAGGAAGATCTATGCCACATATTGAGAGAGAACCTAGAAGCCTTCACTTGGAGTTATAAAGAAATGAAGGGAGTACACGCCTCAGTATGTACTCACAACATATACATCAAAGAAGGTTGTAGGCCAGTCATGCAACCACAAAGGAGGATGAATCCATCTCTTAAAGATATAGTCAAAGAAGAACTGCAAAAACTGCTAGATGCAGGATTCATTTACCCTATCTCAGAGAGTGAGTGGGTCTCTCCTTTAGTGTTACTTCCCAGGAAAAATGGTAAGTGGAGGATTTGTGTTGATTATAGGGAGTTGAACAAAGCCATAAAGAAGGATCATTTTCCCCACCCTTCATTAACCAAGTGCTAGATGGCTTGGCAGGAAAGAAATTCTTTTCTTTCCTAGATGGATTCATTGGGTACAACCAAATCCAAATCTGCCCAAAAGGCTAGGATAATACCACCTTCACCTGTCCTTGGAGTACTTTTGCCTATAGGGTCCTCCGTTTTGGACTATGCAATGCTCCTGCCACTTTCCAGAGAGCAGTCTTAAGTATTTTTGCTGAATTAGTACATGATGCCGTGGACATCTATATGGATGATTTTACACCTTATGGCTGTGATTTCCAAGAAGCCCTCACTAACCTAGGCAAGGTATTACACAAATGCATTGAAATGAATCTGTCTCTCAGTCCAGAAAAGTGTGAATTCTTAATGACTGAAGGGACTGTGCTAGGTCATTCAATATCTCAGCAAGGACTGTAGGTGGACCTAAAAAAAATAGCAATCATCCAAAGGGTCCCACCTCCACAAAAACAGGGAGATGTCAAAAGTTTCTTAGGATTGGCTGGATACTACCGAAGATTCATAAAGGACTTCAGCAAGTTGGCCTCTCCTTTGTTTGGATTGTTGGCCAAAGATTATGAGTTTATATGGTTAAAGAGCTATCAAGAGGCCTTAGACATTCTAAAGGGTAAGTTAACCACTGCACCAATCCTTAGAGGGCCAAACCGGGCCCTCCCTTTTCATATTCATGCTGATGCCTCACACAAAGCCATAGGAGGAACCTTAGTGTTGAAAAGTGTGCAAAAAGAAATGCTTGTTGAGAATGCAACAAGATGATGGAGCTTAGTGGAAAGGAGTCGCCTTCACTAAGTGGTCCTGCAGGCAAGTTTTGGCGCAAAGTCTATTTTTAGACATATGGACCATGGTCTATGAGTTGCAGGATTGGTCATGTTGGGAAAAATAGACGGACTTCTATTTTTTGGACCACAACGGTGTGATCAGAGTCTATTTTTAGACTGTCAGGTAAAAATAGAAACAATCAAATATTATTAGCCCTTAGTAATATTTGGACTCTAAACTTTATCTTATTCTCTTGAAGCACTTCAGTTGGAGCTACAGATGTGGCACATGCAACTGCCTGAAGGAATGACATGGTTACCTATGGGTTGATTGAGCTATTGCATGAAGGACTTCAGTTAGAACTCAAGTGGTTGAGTTCTGTGGAGTTAGATGAGCAGTTAATGGAGTTGTGTTCAGTTTGACTTAGTTGAACTAGTTGTATTTAGTCTAACTAGCCAATAGAATAAGTGATGAGTTGTGTGAATTAGTTATTAATTAATTCACAAATTTTTAACTCATAAAGCAACTAAAGAATACATCGGTTAACTCAATGCATGGACAGTTCAACAGAGCAGGTGTTAGAGGTAAGTGAAAGGGTGAGTTGTGATTATCAGTTGTGCATGAGATTTGCACATGCAATGGATTGAGTAATGCCAATGAGGCCAAGGGAAATTTTAGCTTGTGCTCAAGTGATTTTTCCAAGTAAATACGAGTTTTCTTGAGCCATTATCATTCATTCTCTTGCAGGATTGCGCAGTGGAGGTAGGGAAGCAGCAGGGGAGATTTGGAGATCAGATCTGAGCTAGTTTGTGTGTAACAGGTGGAGATAGTACTGAGTACTTGTGAGGAGTATTGTACTATGTATTGTTACATGTTCTCAATCAATATAATATACATATAGTTGGGGTTTTTATCGAGATGCTTTCCCCGGGAAAACACTGTGTTGATATGTGTGATTGATGCTTCTATGTGCGCATGTTATTGTTTCTGCTTCTGTAAATTGATGATCAACGTAGAGGAGGTTATGTATTATGCATGTATTTTGCAATAGTGTATAGTCGGGATAATCTCTGTGAATATGTGTCATATTATTCAAAATTTCTACACTTAGGCCAGGAAGAGGAGAAATTTCTTTATGCCATCTTTTTTATCAGTAAGAACCTATCAAAGGCTGATCTAAACTATACAATGACCGAAAAGGAATTCCTGGCTGTTGTGCATTCATTGAACAAATTTAGGCATTACATTACAGGCTATCAAACATTTGTGCATACTGATAATGCTGAAATCGAATATTTAATGAACAAACCAGATGTGAATGCTAGAATCATAAGATGGTTGCTTCTATTATAGCAGTTTGATCTAACTATTGTTGATAAGCCTCGCAAGGAAAATGTTATTGCTGAATTTCTATCTAGAATGAATCTACTTGCAGGTGAAGAAGGAATGGTGGATGACCAGTTACCATATGATAATTTGTTTTCTATTTCAGTTCTCTCCCCATGGTTTGCTGATATAGCAAACTATCTGGTATCAGCACAGATCCCACCAAACTTGCCTCCACAGAAAAGAGCAAGATAGTCAGAATGAGCACCCCCTTCACCTGGATTGGGGGCAATTTGTTCAAAATTGGCCCAGATCAAATCTTAATAAGGTGTGTAAGGGAAGAGGAAGTCTTTGACATCCTTCTGACCTATCATGATGGGCCTTGTGGAGGTCATTTTGCAGCAAAGAGGATAACATTCAAAGTGTTGCAAGCAGGCTATTATTGGCCTACTCTTTATCAGGATGTGAAAAACTATATTAGTCAGTGTGATCGGTGCCAGAGCATGGGAAAGCCTACTCCAAGAGATGAAATTCCCCTACAACCTCAAGTGACTTTCGAGCCATTTGTCAAGTGGGGCATGGACTTCATTGGGCCTATCAACCCTCCTTCAAAGCAAAAACAACACATCATTGTGTGCACTAATTATTTGACTAAGTGGGTTGAAACCAAAGAAATTAAGGCAACAACAAAAGAGAATGTGGTTGAGTTCCTAAGGGAGAATATATTCTACAAGTTTGGGTACCCTAGAGAGCTAGTCATAGACCAAGGCAACCAATTTACCTCTAGCATGATTGAAGAACTGTCCAACCATCACAAAATCAAGCATAAGACCTCCACTCCTTATCATCCACAAGCTAATGGGAAAGTGGAGGTGACCAATAGGGCACTGGAGAACATCTTAACCAAGGTAGTGAGCAACAACAGGAAGGATTGGACAGAGAGACTAGTTGAGGCCACCTGGGCCTATAATACAACATGGAAGACCACCACTAGATTTACACCCTATGAGATCATCTATGGTAAAAAGGTTGTGCTGTCCATTGAATTTGAATATAACACTTTGAGGATGGAAACCCGACTAGATTTATATCTCAGCCATGCACAGAAAGAAAGGTAGTTACATTTGAATGGCTTGGATGAATTCAGAATGCAGGCCCTCCTACATACATAGATAGTTCAGCTTCATAGGAAGATCTCGCATGTCAAGCACATCAAGGAGAAGAAATTTCAAGAAGGAGACTAGGCATTGTTATATGATTCCAAGTTTGAAGACTTCAAGGGCAAGCTAAGGACAAGACGGCTTGAACCTTATGTGGTGGAAAGATGCCATGAAAATGGTTTAGTGCAAATCAGAACTATTGATGAAGAAGTCATTCCATTGCTAGTTAATGGACACAGATTGAAAATTTACAAGAGGCCTTTATCAAAACAAGAGTTCATTAATAGTATCAATAAGATAGTGATGATGGTAGCGCAAGTTCCAGCTCCTCCCTCATTAGGTCACTGAAAAAGGAAAAAACAAAAGAATAAGGATTAAGGTGAAAACCTCCATGAGGCACTTGAATCCATCTTTGGATTGAAAACCTCAGAAGGTGGCCCAAGGATGAGAAAAATGAAAAAGAGTAAGAATATGCCTTGGTGAAAACCTTCCTTGAGGTGCCTAGGGCAGATACCTAGGATGAAAACCTCTTTGAGGCAGTCTAAGTTTTTCTTTAAAAAAAACATATAATGATAAAAAAAGAAAAAGAAAAAGAAACATAATTGTTATTTGAAGGTGGGTGAAAAAGACAAGAAAGGAGCAAAGAGAAGATCCATAGGGAACCATTCCCCACATATATTCATCTCCTCCACTCCTTACCATGCATCTCTCCATCAATTCTATTGTTTTTCACTTCATTTCTTCAATTCAGGTGAAGTTTGTATTTTCTAATAGAATCACCTCAACCATTAGCATCATCCCTACATCCACATACACTCCTACTCCCAATGTCCATTCATTACAACATCCTCACAGCACCAACGAGAAACATGATCAAGAAATTCTAAGGGAGACACCAAACATTGCCAAGTGGTAATCCATGAGCTCCATAGTAGCAGTAACATCAAGTCCAAGAGCTCCACAACAACAACAAACTCAGATCCAAGAGCTCCACATCAACAACAACAACATCAAATCTTCATTCATAGACACCTGCAAAAGCTAATAAACCATCAACAGGCAGCAGAGGAGGAAGAAGACTGACCATTAGCAACACCTCTGATCTTTGACAGCTACAACATGGCATCAAGACCATAGGTATGTATCCCACTCACCCACTCATATGCATCATTTGATCAAAAAAGTTGTAAAGGTTAAGAGGTAGTTGGTTTATAAGCGAAAAGGTGGCAAAAAGGAATTTTTTTAATAAGGCAAAAAAGAATGTAAGGGTCCATAGATACAATATTAGTATGGCAACCATTTGAGAATGATTGAAGAACTAAGATTTGGGGTAGAAAAACCAGTGCATCAAAGACTCAAAATACCCTATTTCTTGATGCAATCACTCATAGACTCCAGCAACAAAGTAAAGGAAGGAAATTCCCAGCAGTTAGTTCACCATGGGTTGATCAGGATCCTCATTAAGGATGCCCTCCAAAATCTTAGGATCCCTATAAATTGGTCAGTCTTCTGAGACTTACCAATAGAGGATGACATCAAAACCCTCATCCATGATGTTAGTCCTTCTGTCAACAAGGATGATGATGCTGAAACAAAAGAAGAAATTGATGGAGATGAGGAAAAAAATAGTAAAAGGAAGAAGATAAGAAAAACAGAGAGGACAGCTGCAGGAAAAGGAAAACCAGCTAGCTTGTATGGCCAACCTCTCATTGGAGGCCATCCAGTGTAGGATGCCATGTAAATCCTATGTTTTTTTTCCTCAAAGAACAATGGATTCAATTTCAGATTAAAACACTAGCACAAAGGTGCACCATGCCATTTCATGAATGTAGATAGATTATTGATCTTTGTGATCAAAGTGCACAAGAGGATAGGGCCAAAATGGCTGAGTTTTACATGCACAATATGGCCCTCAAAGACATGAATATTTGGGATCCTAATGCAGAGCTAGAAGATCTACAATTAATGGTCTTGGCATCATGGATGAACCACGAGAAGTCAAGGGCTACATAGAAGAAAAGAATATTGGCTAGGGAGCAAAATGAACCTCTTTTTCATCAGAGCTGAACAATCAAATCCCATGGCCCTAATCAACACCCATAATCTAATTACAAATGATCCTCAGCTGGCACTTAGATATATTGTTGCCTAAGAGCAAGCAATTTCATATTTTGAAAATATGTTTAGGCTGCTAAGAGATGATAATACACATGCCTGCTAAAGGAAATGGAACACACTGCCACACAACTTGAAGGTCAGAGAATATCACTCCCCTCAAAGGTTGAGAGAGGCACTCAACAAGACACCATGTATAAGAAATCAATCCAAAGGTTGAAGGTCAATCGAATAGGCCTAAAACTCAGTCCACCACTACTCCTAGGGATGCTAGAAGGGAGAAAAGAAGAAAAGGAAAAGAGGTAGTGGGAAGAAGTAGAAAGGAAAGAAACTTTTTATAAACAAGAAGAAATGACCACAACAAAAGAATGGGATGTTAGAGAGGCTACTAGAGCCATGACGGACATGGACATTGAATAAGTTGCTCAGAGGATGAGCAACACTTTCAGTAGGGGGTGATGATGAGCCTCATTATTGAGTAATTATATGGGCCTTAATTGGCCTTAATTCACCTTCTGGCTTAGTAAAACCAGCTATTCTCACAACTTATTGCATACTTTTGATTATATTTTGTTTATGAAATGAGTTAGAGTTGGATATTTGGCTTTGTGGTCTAATGTGAGTGTAATACAGGAATAAGGGATGAATGCAAGGAACTATGGCAAAGATAAAGGAGAAATGCAAGGAGCTATGACAAAGACCTTGGGTAAAAGTAGAATGGGACAAGGGAGAGTAACTATAGGAGGTAAATCCTCCTCATTTACTACCCCTCCATTCAAATATTTCACCATCAGCTCAGAGTGCACACAACCACCACTTTGAAGACTAGAAGACAGCCGAGCATGTGAAAAGAACATAAAACAATTTATCTTAAGTTGGGAACCAAGCCTCCCTAATGGGAAGGAAGTCATTAGAGACTTCATATGTATAAATAGAGAGGCTTAGGATTTAGAATTCTATTGTAAAACTTTTATTTTTTTATTTTTTTATTTCTGAGTTGCAAAGACTTGTGACAGTTTGCTTTGTAATCCATGGTTTCTACAATAAGAATGAGTTCTGTTTAAGCCAGCTTTGAGTTACCTTCGAAGGCTAAAGCTCTTGGGTTAGGGCCTGACCCAAGCATCCACATCTCCTCTTTACTGTACATTTATGGTAGCATAGAGTTCTGTTCTGTTCATATGTTTAAGTAGCTTCCTGGTTATGTTTAATTGCTTAAATAACTTTCTGGTTTACTTGCTCATTTGCTTAAATAGATTCATGGTTTTTCATTGGTTATTTGCTGAAGTAGCTTTCTAGTTCTATTCATTTGTGTTCTGCTTCAGTTTACTTTCATTTATGCCTTCTTTCAGTTCACAGGTTAGTTAAAGGAAAAGGATCACTATTAGGTTGTGCACAGGTGTCTCGACCTCATCTCCAACCTCTGGGACCATGACTTGAGGAAGGGACCCTCCAGCAACCCCAAAAACACAGTCTCTGGTTCTCACATGGGCTATGGAGTTCGCTGTTTAAATAAATTGTTTGTTCACCCACACTGGTTCTCTCTGTCATTTTCATTTGAAACCACCTCCAACAAGTTCCTCATCCATCGCTTCATCGCCGTCCGATCACCAACAAACCTTCACAATCACTGTTTGATTCACTATTTTCTCCAACTGCTGCCTCGCATGGAGTCCACCACTCACTTTATGAACTTTAAGTCCCCATCATCGATCTGCCTTGCTTGATCTGACGATTTTCGCTTCACTCGATCACCAACTAGCTTTGCTAATCTCCACCATTGATCAACCCCGCCTGATCCAATGGCTATTGCGCGATATCACGTGGATTTCTTTTCGATCGTTATCTACCCAAGGGCATATGATGAGAGTGGTTTCTCTATGTGACGTGTCACCCAGTTAGGCTAATCGCGCAAAATTTTAGAAAACCACTTAAAGCTTTGAGGGCGAGCGATGAACAACTTACTACCCTCTAAACCCGCTCCATCATTTCTGAACATTTCTTTTGCCTGCAATATAATCTTCGTTATCCATCTGTCGATTAATCTTTTCTGACCATCTCTTGAATTAGCCTCCTTGATATAATCTCAGTCGTCCATCTCCAGTTAACCCTATTCATTCATCTATTCACCCAACTGCCGTGACATAATCTCCACTGTTCATCCTGTTAGTTAACCATGTTCGCCCATCTATCTACGTAACCTCCTGCGATCCAATCTCCACCATTCATTTGCCTTTCACCTGACTGATTCAACGATTCTTATGCACTGTTGTTCATTCATGTCCTCCTTTCACTAATTTCGACCTCCGCTTGCTTTTTCCACTTGAAACCTGATTTAGCCTAAGTTTCTTTGTTACACCTTAGTCTAGTTTCGATGCTTTTTACTTCTGCAACTTAGATAATTAGCATTAGGTTAGTGTTAATTTAGCAATTCTGCTTAGCATAACTATTTAATAGGTTAGTTAGGTTATGGTGTAAGTTTAGCATTTCATGCTATTTTCCTCATTATTGCAGTAAAGTAGCTCTCTCTTAGAATAAGTTTGCTCTCCTTCCATCAAAGAATTAAGCTTCTTCTAACTCTATAGAAGTTTGGCTTGGAACCCATGGGGTCTCTTACCAGACAAATAGTGACAACAGGCAGGACCTTCACTTCTACTTGTGCATATAGCATTGTCACCTCCAAGTTTGTACGAACCTCGGGTTGATAATTAAAGCTGGTAGCCCTGGGAGTTGCAACATTATTGTTGCAATACTTAGGCTCATCAGTTGTCATGCTGGTTTTGATTTTCAGCAGGTTATTCATTGTAAATACTACATCGATCTAAGTTATAAAGCTCCATAAGGGACATGTTTTTGTTTTCAGCGGTCTTGCTGGTTATAGGTATCATAGAACACTGAGGATGGTGTTCCCCTGAGGGGGAGGGGTCTGTAACAACCATGGGTTAAAAGTTCATGTGATAAAGTTAATAAAGGCAAAATAAGACCAAGGTCATGGGACACATATTCCAAGTTGAATGTTAGTGAAAACATCCTAATGGGTGTTCATTTGGTTTATTATGGCTAAGGAAATTGGCAAAGGCATTGAAAAGGCAAAGAGGCATTAATTGGCATTTTATTTATGAAATAATTGAAAATAGGAGAAAAGGAAGGTGAAAGGTCACAAGTTGCATGTGAGAAGGAAATTGAAGGAAAAATAAAGGAAATTGAAGAAAATAAAGGCCTCAATGATAAAAAGGCTTCTGAGGATTAATTCACAACCTGTTGTCAACTCATTTTTGGAGCTCTCTCTCTATTCTCTCTCTCTCTCACACTCTTGCACACTTAGAGAATTCTTGGAGCACTCTAGCATTGAATAAAGGAAGAAAAAGGGAAGAAAAGAACAAGCAAGGAAGAGTTGGATCAAGCGGGTACAATGAGATTACTTGGAGGTATCAAGTTGCATGTATGATTTCCTTGCTAGTTTTGGCTTTCATGGTATATGCATGTGTGTATTTGGTTCTCTTGCTATCATTAACATGGGTTTTCCAGGTGTAATAATGGCTTCAACCTTGCCTTGCCATTTTTGGTATATCCATGGTGTGATGGAGTTCTATCATGTGGTTGATCTTTGGATTGTCGGATGGTTTTGGAACTGGGTGAGGTGGTCTTAGGAAAATTCCCAAGGGCCTAGCAATCCCTTGAATGGTAATTATGGGATACACGGTAAAGCCGAACGATGGAGACAAGAAAATTACTTAGGGTATTGGTGAACAAACGCAGAGGCATCCAAGCTTGTTTAGGGCCTAGTGATCCCTTGACCAGTTTTGGCAGGGTTACTGTAAAGCCTGGTAGTGTATGTTCCTTTGTTTAGGCCTAGGAATCCCTTGACTGGTAATGGTGGGATCACAATAAATCTTGGTTGTATAGGTGAGGATTTCGAGCCCATAAATCCATTGAATTGTAATGGTGGGATATGTGGTACATCCTGAGGAAGCCCTTGTTGATTCGTTGTGAGTCCCACATTCATGCTTGGAATATGGCATGGGGGTGATTGGCTGAAAGAAAGATTTGGTTCAGGCCAATTTATGGTAGGGTGGTATGTGGAAGTCCCTGACTTGGTTGGCCTCTTCATATGTTAATAATAACTCTTTTTCCTCTTGTATTATATGAGTAATTATACTTGTTAGTATGTGGATTTAATTTATGTTCTATCATTGATATTATTCTGGCTATATGCTTTTTATAAGCATGGTTTTACGACAAAATTTAACTATGGATCTGAATATGTTTTGATTAGTAAATTAATGGTTAATGGATGCATGCTATAATATATGTTATTACAACTATTTAAGAGGGCATTAGACGTTCTTGATGATTTTCAGATAAGTATGAGACCCATATGTTTAGTTATACCTTTATGAGATTTAGAATTACATGTTCACTATGTGTTTGACAAAATTTCTGTCTTGGTTAGGCCTAGTTAGGTCAAGTACATGATCAAGTTTTTTGTTAAAGTATTTGTTCCTATGTCATTCATTGTTTTGGAAAGCTTCATTAAATTTTGGGTAGTGGATGTGAGTCCGACCTAAAAAAGTGGCTCAGATCTCGGGGTTGTATGCACAAAACTGAGTAAATTAGACTGTAGTCACTGGGAGGAAGGGTCATCCATGTGACTGGAGGGTTATATTCAAATTTAGGTAGTGTTATTCCTACATCTGGGATTCTAGATGACTTAAAAAGAAAGTTAACTCAAGGTTTGGGCACCTAGAGTGGTTGTTTGGCTCCTGGGGGTCCTGTAGCTTCTGAGGAAGGTTAGTAAAGTTTTGGTTTGTGATTCCACTTCCTTAACTATACTTAGGAGGTTGAGTCATTTCATAGTAGCCCTCATCTCATGTTTACCCGAGTAGGCTAGTGAAAGTTGGTAGATGTGGGAGGATGTGCTTACAACAAGTGTTGCGATCATTCATCCATCCATCCAAGAGCATTCGATCAGGGAATAAGAGGCAATCTAAGGCATTCACAAACCTAAGGAGCTAATATGAAGTGAAGGAAAGGATGCATGTGTATCTTTATCTTGTGTTTTGTTGAGGCAGAGATTAGATACTATTGGGCGAGTTGTTTTGGTGTAGTTATGGGCAAATGTATGTGTGCAAATCCTTTGTGGTTTTGGTTGCAGGTGTTATGTTTTAAGAAAGGGATGAGACCCCTATAATATGTGGTTAGGAAGGTCATGAGGCCTTATTTGTCACAGGAGTAAGGGCCATGTATACTTAAGGAACAACATAGAGAAGGGAGGGTTTCATAGGAGGTTTAAAGGCCAAGCAAAAGGGCTAACATATGCTATTACAAGTGCCTTAACCAGGGACGAAAAAACTCAATCTCTTTTTCCAAAATCAAGACTTTGAAAGGGTGGTTAAACACTATTATAAGGTATTTTGAATTGCTTCTTCATATTGATCATTGCTAGGTGATGGAAGGGTATGTACTAAAGTATTTAGGACAAATTTTGTTATGCCCTAGTTTAGGGTTTCTTTGGTACGTGGATAATCAATGTAATTCAACCCTAAAATCTACCCTATATACTTGGTGAGCTTCTCTCTATTTTATGTGTACAAGTGGAGAGGACTAAGACCTTACATGATTTGGATTATTCTTATTTTGAGGGACGATGTGCATCAGATTGAGAGTACACATATGTGGTAGAATAGATCTAAGTGAGAAGACATAAATACTCTTAAGGTGTGGATAGAAGACTGTGCACGTGTGGATAGAGGTATGGTGAATTGGTTATGGTTGTATGGTTTTCATAAAGTACTGAAGGTAATGTAAAGAAGTCAGTTCGTGGGAGTTTGAGCAATAGTTCATTGTTGCCCAAGTATAGTAATGATTGGAGGGTTGAAATCATTGTTAGGAGGTAGCTGGTAATATGCCCCAAGGACTGATATTTTGAGGAGAGAAAAATAAGTGAAGAGTGTTGGATGATATTGAGCCCTAGTATAGAGATCAAGGTGCAAGCTTGGTATTGTTAATAGGGTAGTTTGATGAGTACCCTAGGAGCAACATTCAGAGCATCTAGTGGGAAGCTCAAAGAGATCATGTGCAATTATCCTTGAAGCATTGAAGGGATTGTTAGGAGGAAGATTGGTGAG
Organism: Pinus taeda; assembly: GCA_000404065.3. Taxonomy (NCBI): domain Eukaryota; kingdom Viridiplantae; phylum Streptophyta; class Pinopsida; order Pinales; family Pinaceae; genus Pinus; species Pinus taeda. Next base: position 49,982 of record APFE030510706.1, read on the forward strand.
CCCTATTCCAGTGTGTTGCAGGAGAGAAAACCCATGATAAGAGGGTTGTTTGGTTAGCCCTAAGTTTGGTCTTCTTTGGAGAAGTAGAGGGATAGGAAGAGGGTCGTTGTTGAAGACCCTATGAGTAGAAATCTTGGTGGTGCAAGAGGGTTTCTAGTGGGTAGTTTGATTTAGCCAACATTTATTCATCCTAGAGCTGCCAGGGGGGTTGACAGTTGAAGACTGAGGATTTGTATATGCAAGATTTATGAAGTTGCAAAAGTTGTAGTGATCAATAGATGGGGAGGAAAAGTACTTGCCAAGTGTGTTCAAGGTATGTGGACTAAAAGGGATGAGTGTGTCCACCTTCAGCAAGTAGGTCAAGTTTACTTTGTTTAGGATAGATTGGTGGTCATAGTTATTGACACCAAGCACTATTTGGGTCCTTGTATTGGGGTTGTATGTAAGTGCTATGATCCTTGGTACGAGAGCCATAATATTGTTGTGTTAAATTTTGTAATATAACAAATTGTGGGTTAAAATTTAAAAATTTTCATGTGCACGAGGTTGATTCACTGCTTTATGTTTTCCATTGTGCAAAGTAGTAGTGTTGTGGCATTTGAGTGTGTTTGTGATCATGACTTTAGACTCAAACCTGATTCTTGAATGCCATGGAAAAATCAACCAAGAGGGTATTGGTGTATCTTGTAGGTTGGTGCCTACAAAGGAAGTAGAGGAGAATGGTGTCTCCTCTAGGGTGGTGGCTACAAAATAAGTAGAGGGGATTGATGTCTCATGGGACTTGGTGTCTCTAGTAGGTTGGTTTCCTACAAAAAAGTGGAAGTAGGTGCTTTCAACAAGTGGGTGCTTGCAAAATGATGTCCCTTGCTACTCATGTTTGGAAGTCATTGATAAGTGGTTACATAGAGTCAACACTTATGTTAAATAAATATGACAAGCGAGAGTATTCCCACAATACAAAATCTATGAATTATAAACTATGTGTATTGTATGAAACTAATTTTTTCAAAGTCACACATTGTGAGATAGCTAAGTAAATATGGGACAAGTTGTAGAACAAATATGAAGGGGATAACAAGGTAAAGAAATCCAAACTCCAAGTTTATAAAATGTAGTCTGTGTTAGCACCTAAATCTGCCTTAGGCTGAAGGAAGGCAAAATTCAGGGCAACCACCAACCACGCTCAGTCTGGTAGCTAGCCCTACCAGAACAGGAGAGGGCTCTCTCCGAGTCATGCTCAGTGAATAGATAAACGAAATGGTTTGAGATGACTTACAGTTCAATATTGATCTTAGGCTAGTAAGTGAATATGGATACAAGAAGCGATTTTTATGAATGACTGTGTTTCTGGGATGGTATGGGACCAATGGACCGCAACGAATAGAGAATTTAATACAAAGGCACAGATTACTTCGTGAGGCAAGACAGGCGGAGAGTCCAGCAATTTAGTTTGAAAAAACACGGAATGGAGAGATTGCTTAGGAGAGTGAAAAGGGAATTAGTACATGAATCCTTTTCAACAGAAGAAGAAACACTGAACATGAAATTTTCCCACAGGTAGAGCAATAAAATTGAATTCTACCTTATCTAACTTAGAAAATTTCACTGGAAATGAATATGAAATGAACTATGAAACATAACGAAATACATATGAAACATAAGAGACACATTTGCTACACTCACAACCACATGAATCTCATGAAACAGAGCCGCTGCCTTTCATTTATCCTCTGTAAAAAATATTACAATGAAGAAACATAGTTTCTTTCCCACAGTCTCCTAGAAGTTACAAGCCAACCAACCCTTTGCAAATAGTTTGCATACAATATATAGAATGTGCCATGAAGAGATAGAATGCCCAAGGGTTGGGGATTTACTCGAATCATTACAAAATGGAGGTGGAAAGCCAACCATTAGCTACAGGTGCAGCGTCACAAACCTGACAAATGGCTTGGGTGACTGTTTGCCTTCCTTTGCCACTTGGATAGAAGCCCATCTTGAGTGAAAATACTTTAAATGCTACCTTTGGTGCCAAAAAAGTGAAGTGTAGATGAGAGGGCGCACTTGGAGAAGTCGCGAATCGAAATTTCGCGAAACAGAGGTGAAATTGGCCTTTTTTCCTATATGCGCCGCACCATTTTCTATATGTGTCATGCGACTTTGGAGCCTGTTTGAGGCACTTGCAGGAGTCCAAAATGTGCCCAAGTGTGCTTGTTGGAAAGCCTGTCCTGTTTACTTCCAAATCAAGTGGAATTTTTGAATTTGGTGCTCAGTTTCCCCTCCAAATCTTCAGTCTCCCAAGACTGCTTCCTGTGTGTCAAAATAGGGGCAGAGAGGCCATTTTTTAGGTGTTTTTGACCTCCTGGAGACTCAAATCATGCCCAAATTTCTTGCCCGAGTGCCAGTAGTCGTGATTTTGCATGATGAATCCAAAAATGCAAGCCATTTCTCATTTGGAGCTCCCAATCCTATGCAAACCTTTGTTTGTGACCAAAAAATTTCCATGTGACCAAAAATGTCCCAAATTTCTTGAAATTTGGGCTAGAGGCTCTCTAAGAAGCACTATGCTAGGCCACATAAGCTTCAGCCAAGATTCGAAGCCGATCTTGCTCTTTTGTCTCTTTTGTCTCTTTTGTTGCTTTGCTCAATTTTCCCTTCAAGCTCCTTATCCGGGCCTTTGCACTCATGTTCCATGCCCTGTAATGATAAACCATCCTCCTTAGTATGGTTTTGTCTCTGTTGGCCTTCTCCAGCAGCCTCTCAAGGTGTATGTTGATCCGCTCCGGCTAGGACTCAAGGTCATTTTTGATCTCTTACTCCAAGGTAGTGAGCTTGATCCTCCTTTGCTGGGCAGCTTGTCGATTCTCACGAATGTTTTGCAGCTCCATGATCTCACGCTGGTCCTTAAGCTGCTTGTTTTTCTGCTCCAGATACTTGATGACCCATTTGGCCCTCTCCACATTGAGTGACAAGTCTTGGATCTTCGTGTTCTGCTCCTAAATGGTCATCCTGAGTTTGACATTCTCCACCTCTGCATCACCATCTTGAATGAGGATGAAATCGGCCTCCTGTTCACCTGATGGCCCCTCATCATGCACGGGCCTCTTGCCCTTGTCCTGTACCTATGTAGTCGATGCCGGAAGCGAGGCCCCTTCCACCCCGGGTGGAGATAACACTTGCTTTGCTGCTGCAAACAAGTGCCTACTGCCTCTCTGATATGTCACGAATACTGGCATAGTCGTGGTCTCATGGTGCCTCCTGCTGATGAGAAGGACCACCTATCTCATACTGTGATGAATGTTCAGATGCCATGACTGCTGTGTGTACTGTACTTAGGCTGCCCTTTGATGATAGTGTGAAGCTGGGTGCTTTTGTGATATCTGTCACCAAGGGGAACAATGGAAAAAGGGAGTATTAGGAGGGGAGTAATGTGATGGGAATAGGGGTTATGGGGAGAAGTTTGTTTAGGGATATGTAGGGGGTTTGGGTATTTGATAGGGTGGGGTTTTGGGGTTTTGACACGGTAGGGTTTTGGGGTGTTATGTTGACAAATAAGAGGAGGGGCAGGGGAGTAGGGTTTGGTAGTATTTTAGGGTAGGGATAATAGGAAAAATGAGAAAGGGAGGATAGGGAAAAATTGTAGGAGAGGGAAAAATGGTAGGAAAACATAACCTTGGCCTCAATACCTCAATTATGCAACCCTAGCCATCATGGTTTTGATGTTTTGTGAGTGGTTGGTCTTATGAGTTTTGTAGCAATTGAACATAGCCAAGAACCACCATATCATCCATAAATTTTGATGAAAAAGTCATGACATAGAGCCTACCTATCAAATTGATGGGCTTCACAATCAATTTGAAGTGATTTGGCACGATTTGGACCCTTTGTGGGTGTGCGCCGCACGCAAAACCCAATGCGCTGCGCCCTGGGTGTGCGCCGCGCCTGTTGAAAAAAAGCATTGAGGGGTGGCTCTCTGTGCGCTGCACCCTTGTGTGTATGCGCTGCACCCTGAAAACTGCCTCCAACTTGCTCAAAACATACACGGTGCACTCCTAATGACTCTGCTATGTTTCTCTTTACCTTGGTATGCTCAATGACTTTGTTTGCTTGTGGAAACTTTGTGGAATGAAGAATTTGCAATTTTGGAGGAAGAATTCAATCAAATTCAGGCATTTTAGCCCTGTGCGCTGTGCCTCCCATGTGCGCCACGCCAGTGTATATTTACACTGGAAACTTTTTTTCAGTGCGTCGCGCTCCCTCTATGCACCGCGCCTTTTTACAGGAGCCTTTTAGAGGCCTTCTTGGTGTCCAAATTGGGTGCATGATAGCTTGTTGGAAATATATTTGAGTCTAATTTCCAACCCAACTGGAATTTTTCAATTTGGAGTTCATTTTCCCTATCAAAAATCAAATCGCCCAAGACTGGTCAAAATGTCCCAAATGAGGCTGCCTCAAGGCAGAGTATTGTTGCAGTCAACTTTTGAAGGTGTTCCTCAACTCCAAATTGATCTCATGATAGCTCATTGGAAATATATTTGTGTCTAGTGATAATTTTACTCATCAGGAAAGTCATTTGGCTAACCTCGCTAGGAGTAAACTTGATTTTCCCAAGGTCACTTCAGAGGTGTATCAATTCTCCCAAGGCGATTGTATTTTTGACATTTCTCTAAAACCATGACACCTCTGTAAAATTGAATGAGGTTTTTCGTCCTTGGTATGTTTTGGACAAAAACCATTCTCAGTTGTCCAAAATTCATCTTTTATTGCTTAGAAACATCATTTAAGTGAAACCTATCCCGATGTGTGGGACAAGGGATTTGTCGAAATGAAGCGAAATGAAGCGAAATGAAGGGGATAGGGGGCTTCTAAATTCTTGAGAAAATTTTTGGAAGTGGGGAGGGATGTTAGAAAGTATGGAAAAGTGGAATCTCAGAAATTGAGTGAGGGAAAGGGATCCAAAAAGGCAAAACACAGGCCTAGCCTAGAAAATTGCCAAGTTGTAGCAAGCAACAAGGGTTTGCGCGAAAATGAGAAATTTGGGGGATTTTAGTGATGGGAAGTGTTTAATAAGGTACATTATGGATAGGGGAAGGTGTATGAACATTAGGATACAAGTTTTTCCGATGATTTGACCATCCAAGAGAAATTAGCTTCAAAACCCTAGGAGAGGGAAATGAACCTTACCTAGGCGCAACTGAAGCATGAACAAGGTGTAAAATGACCCAGTGGAACTTAACATGATGATGACAACCCTTTGAATGATGGTACCTCAGTTGAATGGTGACATGGAACGTCATTTCGACAACTTTGACAAGGGTAAAATCAAACCCTAGACCTAATGCCTAGTGACCAAATTTTGCTTGAAGACTCTCTGAAATGACAAAATTTGACCTTGACACCTTAAAATCAATTTGTAAGAGCATGTTTGATGACTGGAGGAAGGCTGCAAAGACTGACACTAACAGTCTGAATAATAAATAGGAATGAAGATGAATATATAGTCAAATTATTTCATTGTGTGGATGAAATAGTAAACAAAATAATAGATCTTGATGAAACTATGGATGAATCCATAGCAGTTCAAAAAGTTTGAAGATCCTTTCCTACTAGATTTAATCCAAAAGTTGTAGCCATTGAGGAGATGTAGGATCTTGGAAAACTAACCATGGATCAATTACATGGAACTCTAACTACTTATGAGACGAGAAAATGTTAAGATAGATCTACATTAAAAGAAGCAGCCCTCAAAGTAGATAAGAAGACAAAATATGATCAATAATGCTCAAGCTATGGATCTAATGAAGAGGAAGCCATGTTTTTCAGAAGATTGAAGAGAGTTTTAGGAAATACAAAGGCAAGTTTCCTTTTCAATGTTGTAATTGTGGAAGAGTTGGTCATTGTGCATCTAAATGCCCATATAAAGGGGAAGATAATAAATATGATAGTAAAGAAAATAAAGAATATAAGAGAGTTAAAAGGGAGAGATTTTTCAAGAATAAGTGCTTATGTACCCAAGAGGACAACAAATCCTTAGACGGCGAGGATGCACAATCTTCAGAAGAAGAAAGGATCAATTATTTCAATGATTTCATGCTCATGGCTATAGAAACCCAAGTTAAAGGGAAATAAGAATATGTATTAGATGAAGAAGAAGTCAAAGTAGATCTGGAAGGTGAATAGGCCAGTACCTTGGAAGAAATAAATAGACTCAAGAAAAAGAATAAGAACGAAAAAGAGATTTTTGTAAAATATGAAAAAGAAAAGGATAAAATTGAAGATTCATCGCTTCTTCTTCTAAAAGTAGAGTTTGAAGAAGTGAAAAGGATTGGATAAACTCTATTAGAACAACTAAAAGAGAAAGCAATGGAATGTGATAAACTAGAGGAGGAAATAATGTCCATCAGAAAGGAATTGGAAAATACCAAGGCTCAAATGAAGAAAAATTTAAAGTCATTAAAGAGTCTAAAAATTTCGATGAAATTATGAGCGTTCTAATATCTCCTCTCATCAAATCTAGCTTGGCTTATGAAGGATAGACAAGCACCAAGGAAGCTAAAGATAAAAAACCAAACAACTATGTTGAAGCACTCAAATATTGTAACAACAATGCAATCAAAAGAACTAATCAAAAGTAGTAGCAACAAAGAAGAGTAAATGACAACAATGCAATCAAAGTTAATGACAAAATTCAACAACAAAAATGGAAGGTGAAATACAAGTATTTGAATGGATACATGTTGTAGTATTCAAAAACTCCCCTTTTATTTTTGTTTTAGTTATATAATAAATAATGGAGACCCTTCTTTCATGTTAATAGAACTCTTTATTCTTCAATAAAGGTAGCACATTTTTTAGTATGGTTATAAAATCTCTTAGGATGGAAGGTTTCCTCATCGAAAATCAAGTATCAGAGGCCCAAACCTTATAATATTATAATAAATCAAAATCTCGATAGGCCCTCTTATTATAAAATTGATGCATTATCAAAATATTTTTATCAAACTCTTATAATATCGTAAGTTTCCTTTTGAGAAAGTTACGATAAATATATTCCCTGATAAAGCTTCCCCAACCATTCCTTTATTCATTAAAAAGGTTTTTCTAAAAGGTTAATATAAATCATGCACCCCCATTTTAAATGAATATTATAAGATTTTCCAGCCCCACTGCTGCCACTTGGCATACCAGAGCTTCACAATATTGTAACTTTCTAAGTGTGCCATTTACAAAACCTCCGATATCCACTATCTTTGATATCTCCCATCTCCGATATCCACATCCTATGATATCCACTACCTATGATACTCGTCCCCTCTGATACCATGAAACCTTTGATACTCCCATATACATCTGATATCAAGAATTTCATATCGGGAGCCTAATCTTAAAACTTCTGATATGCCATTGCCGATATAGAAACCCCAATATAACTTCCCGCCTCTACTTATAGCCGTTACTTCTTCAAATATGATTTATCAGAAGTTACTAATAGTGTAACTTTCTAATGCATCTCCATTTGATTTCTCCGATATTTTTCTTCTGATACGCTGATGTGTGCAAACCCACGTCAATTCACATTCTGGAATTTAATATTTGAAAGTGGTTAATTTATCATTTTTGAGATTATAATCATCCTCATTCATTGCAATTTGATTATATCACAATTCGCCCTTAAAGAAAAAGATTGTCATGTGAAATTCGTTATTTGTGCTAAGTATTTTAGGATAAGAAGTTATTGCTCATACCTGTGCTTTTTATTACAGGCTAGTCCTGACAAGTGTAATTATGAATAAATGTCTAAAGTGGCAAAAGCAAAGAAGAAACTTGTTGCTCAGTAGCAATCAGCCGCTCCTCCAACTAAAAATGCCGATACGCTAGGATTATTTTCCAACACAGTCTGTTCTCTAGATGTTGAAAGTGCCTCTTGGTAATCTATCTATAAACTATTTGAGGATGAAGGACCCAGAGTCACACACAGAATAATTACAATCGAGGATTCTACACCAGTCTCCAATACTACTTACAAAGATGTGGCCAATTCATTCTTGCATATGATTTTGGCCTGACCCAAAATCCTTCCTTATACAGACATGGTTCGATGGGTCATTGACAACTTAAGTATTGCAGAAAGGAAGTTCATGATACATAAGCTTACAATCATCGGGTCATTCACCAGTAGCGATTTGAGTGCAATGTACCTTTTGCCACAATCTCAGTGCAAATATAAAAAACAGTTTGTAGAGCAATTCGTGGGCGAAAATTATCATGCGTCAAAGCCTATTAGGGCATAGAGAATATATCCGAACAAGCATAAGTGAGAGGAAAAGGGTATTTATGCAGTTGATTCTCTTGCTGGTCCCAATTGCTAAATAGCTGCTACGATGTGCAGACTCTTTGCTTATTATAATACACATAAATTTTTCGATCAATGGAAACCAATGATTGATGCTGCCTCAAAAGGTTATATCTTAGATTGGGGAAATATACTGTCTGATAACCTAGCTACTCATATCCTGAATTTTAGAAGTAAGCGTAAGGTTTCAGAAATTATAAATCCCCCATTTTACATGAGTGCCTATGTAATGGATGCCCTGTGTTTTACTATGGATTTCACCTCTATGGGTTGGAAGTGGACCTTACAAGACCTGACTCCTATCCACATATATCATGATATTCTTTGGGAACCAAGGTATCAGCCTCATTTTTATAAAATCTGCCATGGAGTAATTGTAGATTTCCATAACTGTTTTGTTTTATCATCCTTTTTCCACCATTTTCCTCTTTTTCATCATCACTATCAACTCAATAAAGGCAGTAAATCATAGATTTTGATAAGGTAACGTCTCTTACATGTCTTATTTTTCATACATGTCAATATTTGTTATTGTTATATTAAAGAGTGAATTAGCTATGGAATTAACGTGATTCTATATCGATTTTATAAATTTGCAGCTATCTCCATGGTTCATGGGGTTCTGGTGTGCCAATGAAGAAAATAAGAATATGGGTAGTTGAGGATCGGTCCCCTCATCGATCTCCTCCTATTTTCTCGAGCCAATTCATCGAAGGAATCACATAGTGGTGCGGTCAAAGATACAGGTCAACAAGTAGCAACAAGAGTCTAGGCACAACACGTCTTCTCGATTTTCTTTCCAAATAGCAAATCGACGAAATAACTCTTTTACTGTTTAGTTTCATATTTTAATTAGGATTGAAGAACATACCTGTAGGCATAGAAGTCTCAACTAATTGAGCATGCATTTTATATAAATATATATCCTCTGTAAACGATATCGGAGAGGAAGTATTAGTTAACTGTTGAAGAAATTGTGAATCAGACCTCCGTTCTTGTATTATTTTTAAGTTACCTTTCTGATTCGATGTGTATGTGATTGTGAATCATACCTACTGGATGCAGAGGGCCCCTGCAGAAAGTCAAGTTTTTTAGTTTATTTTCATTTCGTTTCTTTATAATTGTTTTCATTCAATTACTTTCTGTTATCACTGCATTCTAGTTTAATTACTTCACTGTTTTGATTATTTCGTATAACTTAGATTATTTCATTTACCATTTCATATTTCGTTATGATTGTAGTCGCTTAATAGATTAGTCCTTCAACGTTTTTCGCTTCATCACAGTTAATATTTTCATGCTTTCTAGAATCATAATTTGTATATATATATTTCATAGACAAAACTTTTGTTTGAATTCCAATACATTGTTTCATAACAGTAAAATGTTTATATAGATTCATAATTTTTGTATGAATAACATAAGAATTTTTAGAATGATACTCAAGTAGACATGATTTGATAAGTTAATCTAACAATAGTTTAACTCCCATTTGTTCTAACAATAGCTTAACTTCAATATATTAATTTGTAGAAATTTAACTCTAATAAAAATCTAGATAATAATGAAAATATCAAAACAAACATAACCATCATATTACTAAACAAAAGATAGGCTTCTAGCATATATGGTGCACCTATAATTCATAAGTTTACCAACTCCAATTGATAATTTATGATTGCAATTTAAGAACATTAAATTGACCAAACATTTTGGTGCCGTCGCCAGGGAAGTGTAAATAGAAGCCTTAAAAAAATCAAATAAAAACATGACATGCATAGGGAAATAGACTCTAGAGGTAGGTTTGTAGGTCGAGGAAGAAGTCCAATTCCTACATAATCACTCACTCCACCAGTACCTCATAGTTCCACACCACCCACACAAACTCAAATTCCATCCATAACAGGCTAATATAGACTTCCTGAAGTCCTAAGATCCGAAATGCAATCTAAAGGATCACCAACTTCATCAACAGAGACTGTGATAGAAGAAGATCCTACATCTCCAACAACTAGAATAATTTTTTTTATCTTCAACTAGAGAACAACTTCTAGCTCAAGAGTTATAAGTTCCTTCTAAAGAAGAAGAGGAAGAAAATTAATTCAAAACATTGATAGAGGAACCACAATAACTAGAAGAAAAACTATATAATCCAGTTGTAGAACCAAATATCCCTTTTGAGGAATCCATCAGGCTGAAGAAGGAGAAGGAGAAGTACATAATGTCAATGGTGAAAAACATAGGATTGGAGGATGAGGAGGAGGAAACAAAGGAATTGGAAGAGTGGGTGGTAGAGGTAGAGGAAGAGGAGATACTAAACCTTTTGGATTCCCTATCCTTGATGAGGATAGAACATTAACAATGAAGAAAATATCACCCTCTATTCTCCCCAGTTTTCATGGAATAAGAAGTGAAGACCCAAAGACATTTCTCTTTGAATTTGAAGTATTATGTAGATCATATGACTATTTGCATGATGATCAAAAACTAAAATTGTTCCCTGCCACCTTAAAGGATGCAACATTAAAATGGTTTATGAGTTTAGAAACAAATTCTATAAGGACATGGACACAAATGAAAGATGCATTCTTAGAGAAATATAAGGATTATTGTATGCCTCATAGCATCAAAGATGTAGTATTCAAAATGGTACAAAAATAAGATGAAAATCTTGAAGACTTTGTTGAGAGATTTGTTTATATTATCAAAAGGGAAAAAATGAATAATCTGGATGAGGAAAATTGAAAGCTCTTATACTCAAATCCATTAAAGATGAGTGGATTGATCTTCTCAATCTACTGGGAAAATGTGATATTTCTCAGTTACCATTTGCAGATATCTGTGATCTATGTGTACATATTTCAAGAGGTAAAGCAAGAATAGGAAAAAGTTCAAGGGATCCTCTTTTATCAAAAGTAAATAAATTTGCAATTGGGACATTAAGGAGGGCAGAAAAAAGTAGTTTGCTTGATAACTTTACAACAAATATTTTATGGAGTCTTAGTGAGCAAATTGACACCCTTAAAATACAAAACAAGCAGAAAGACGAAAATGCTGCATTATCCATCGTTTGTCCTAGGTGTAGAAAGAAACATGCTCTAAGAGAATGTTCTTTAGATTTAAAAAGCATAGAAACCTATGTTATATGTGCGGAAAATCATGATACAAAAGAATGTCCCTCTATACCAGGTCTTAAGGCCATGTTTAGTGAAGAAGGAATGCCAAATCAGGTAGACCCCCTTTACTTTGTTGCCAAAAGACCATGGAAAAATCCTCAAATAAATCAAACTCAAGGTTTTAATCCTCAACAATTTGCACAATATTCACAAAATAATTTGAATCCACCTATGCCATCGAAACCTTGGGTTTAACCACCATAATCTTGGAATCAAGGATGGAAAAATCCTTATGGAAGATATCCTCAATATCATATCTGCCATCTTATCCAAATTTTCCACCACAATACTTCCCTCAAACCAACTAGTTACCTCAAGCTCAAGTTCACAATGAAAATCCACAACTTTCTTTGCCATTTGTACAAAGACCAAATCAATTACCCGTTCAACCACTCCCAAATCCAAACAATAAAACTTCACAACCTGTTTACGACTTAGAAGGACAAAATCCTCAAACTTACATGATAACTCCATTAGATCTGAATAATGTTCAATTAAGGCCTGGTAGAGTATTAGAAAGGAAGAAACCATCTGTTGTTATTCAGGAAACATCAAATAATTCTCAAAAAGATAATAATAACTTTAAAGAAGAAATTTCCCTTCCTTAGAAATAAAATATTGAAACAGAAAAAAGTCCCACACATTCTAATAATTCTCCTATTATAGAACAATCATTAGTATCTATCTCAAGACCACCTTTTCCTGAAAGGTTGAAAATCGATAAAGGAGTAGAAAAACAAATCATATTGCGTGATTATGATATGTTGGATGAATTGAAAAATGTTTGTATAAAAATTCCTTTATTACAAGCAATAAAAGAAATACCAATTTTTGCAAAAACAATTAAGGAATTGAGTACTAAAGAATGAGGAATAAAAATAAAAGAAATAAAAAGAATTCAATTAGTCGGGAAAATTGCAGATATTATGATGGGGAAGACAATGATTTAGAAATATTTAGATCCAAGAAGCCCAATTGTAAAAACACACATTAATGGAACTAAAATACCAAATACTTTGATTGATTTAGGAGTATCCATAAACATAATGAGCAAACAAACTATGGATAAATTAAAGCTTCCTAATCTTCAATACACACCAACATTGTTACAATTAGTAGACAGGTCTGGAATTAAACCTGATGGTGTGTTAGAAGATATATATGTATCCTTAGATTCTTGGGAATATCATGTTGATTTCAAGATTCTAACCCCCAAGAATAATTTAGGAGGACATCGATTAATATTAGGAAGGCCATGGTCAGCTACAACTGATGCCTTTATCAATTATAGATCAGGAGACATGTTTATCTCAAATGGAAACTCGACAAAGAAATTTACATTTTATCCACCTGCAAAAAAATTGATAGAAGTAGAAAATGAAGAATGGATAGATGAAGATAATGATATACAACTAGTTTTCACTATTGCAAAAATAAATGAGGAGGATCAAATTTTAAATTCAATAGAAAATCATGAACCCTATTTATATTGGGACGATAGTCAAAATTTCCAAGAACAATGTAATATTGAATATCTATCATCTAGACAAATGTCTTTACATTCTATGGAAAAATTTGGAAATCTTCAATAGAAATTTTTCGAGGAAAAACCTTGAACATCAATGAAAACCTGGAAGAATTTTAGAAAAAGAAACTGGTAGAAATATTACAAAAACACTCTTCTGCATATGCATGGGAATACACTGATACAAAGGAATTCATCCTAAAACCTGCATGCATCATATCTATATTGAAGAAAATATTAGACCAGTTCGACAACCACAAAGAGAAATGAATCCAAACTTAAAAGAAATTGTTAAAGAAGAGTTGCAGAAACTGTTAAATGTAAATTTCATCTATCCAATATCAAACAGTCAATGGGTTTCACCCCTAGTAATTGTTCCTAAGAAAAATGGAAAATGGAGAGTATGCATTGATTACAAGGAACTGAATAAAGCAACTTTGAAGGATCACTTTCCACTTCCTTTCATAGATCAAGTTTTAGATACATTAGCAGGGAAGAGTATTTCTCATTTTTGGATGGTTTTAGTGGGTATAATCAGATTCATGTAGCACCTGAAGATAAAAAAAACCACATTCACATGTCCATGGGCGACTTATGCTTACCGAGTACTTCCTTTTGGATTATGCAATGCTCCAGTAACATTCCAAAGAGAAGTACTAGGAATTTTCTCTGATCTTATTCATGATTGCGTGGAAGTGTATATGGATGCTTTTACAGTTTATGGAAATTCTTTTGAAGAAGCACTTGAAAATTTAGAAAAAGTTCTCATAAGATGCAAAGAAAAAAATCTTTCATTAAGTCATGAAAAATGTTTTATGATGTTTAATGAAGGAATTATTTTAAGTCACCATATTTCAGGAAATGGAATTAAGGTAGACTTATCTAAGGCAGAAGTTATTTCCAAATTGTCAATGAGATGTTTGGAGTTTTCTCGGTTTTACTGTATATTATAGAAGATTCATAGAAAACTTCACAAAGATTACATCTCCACTCTTCAAACTACTCACCAAAGACTGTGAATTTAGTTGGAACTCTCATTGTTAAAAGGCTTTTGAAACTTTGGAAAAGAAGATCTCTGAAGCACCCATTTTAAAAGGACCTTATTGGAAATTTCCTTTTCATATATCAACTGATGCTTCAGATACAACTCTAGGAGCTGTTTTAGGACAAAAAGACCTTACTCCTTATGCCATTTATTAGACCAGTAAAAATTTAACTCCTTCAAAGCTAAATTATACTGTAAATGAGAAGGAGTTTTTAGTTGTCATTCATGCCATTAATAAATTTAGACATTACATTATTGGCTATGAAACTTTCGTTCATACAAACCATTTTGCCATTAGATATTTAATGAATAAACTGGTTACTAATGGTAGAGTAACAAGATGGCTATTACTGTTACAAGAATATAATATCACCATTATGTACTGACTTGGAAAACAAAACACAATTGCTGACTTTTTATCTAGAATTAAAAATGATAACAATTATATACCTGTAGAGCATAAGTTTCCTAATGAATATGTTTTTGCAGTGTCTACTAAATCACCTTGGTTTGCAGATATTGCCAATTATTTAGTTTCAAGATAGTTACCCTCCTATTTGTTTCCTAGAGAAAATAGAAGAATAATCCAAACAAGTGCATCTTATTCATGGATAAATGAAGAATTATACAAGACAGGACTAGATCTCATCATCCGAAGGTGTGTAAGAGAAGATGAAATACCTGAAATACTTAGAGCATGCCATGATGAACCATGTGGGGGTCATTTTGATGACAAAATAACTGCTTATAAAGTCCTTCTCTTAGGATATTATTAGCCTTCCCTTTTTAAGGATTCTGTTGGATTCCTATACCAATAGGTTTCATCTTTCATGATTGACAGTGGAAGGGCTAAATATGTTCATCATTGCAGGCTGCAAAGGTTCCATATTTGGTGTACATACTACACAAATTTAACAAATGAAAAGAGGGTATGCCTTAAAAGAATAATCAAAGGGCAAGAAAATCAAGTGATCAAGAGAAAAGTGAAAATGAACCCCAAACTAAGGACCAAGAAAGTGGCCAGTCAAAATGCCACTACTAAGCTCATTTGGCAGTGTCATGTTATCCAAGTACTGCTGCTAATCACACTGGATGGATGGCCCAACAATCTAAACTGGACCATGCCATGGTTAAAATTGCTTGTTG
>APFE030510707.1:0-10270 GCA_000404065.3 Pinus taeda
GGATTTACCTACACAACAATTTGGCGACTCCGCTGGGGAGTTGGCTTTTTGCCTTGTTGTTTGTTTTGTCTTGTTGTTTGATTTGTAAACTTTAGACGGAGTCTGAAGTATGGCCAGATAGCCTTCGAAACGCCCTTGCTTTGCATTAGCAAAGTAGATCAATGCCACTTCAATCCATCTCTAGTTTTGTTTACAAACTGAACGGCTTTGAACTTGCCTTGTTTCTTGGTTATTTCTTGGTTTCTCCTGCTTGATTAGCTTTCTGGGTTGAATGCCTGTGTTGTTTCTTGCTTCTTGGTGTACTTAGGTATTGCTGATTTGGCCTTGGCTCTTTTGTTTTTATTTTTCCATAGTAAACTCGGTTGGTGCTAGTTTATAGTGTTACAGTCGCGCCAGTTGGCGCAAGTTTCACATTTATAACCCGCGCCAATTCCTGAAAGGCACTTGTTGCAGCCTGCCAGTCGTGCCAGGCCTGGAAACTTTTGAAGTTTGCTTGGCTGTGAACTTTTTGAGCTTGGGTTTTGTCCTAGGTACCTTTTTCAGACTACTTGAGTGTGTTGGAGTGTGATTTGACTGGCTTTGATCGTTACCCTTTGGGTGTTTGATTTTTTCTATCGATTTCACATTTTTATCCCTAGGACATCTAGTGGCTTTGTGTGTCAAGCCTTCCTCGGGTGTTTTGATCTTTTTGTGGTCCATTCGACTTTTTATTTGCTCCCTTACACTCGTTTGGTAGTTGTGAATCATTTTGTTGCGTTATTTGAGTGATTTTCTTTGTCTTCACTTGAATTCCTCTTCATATCACTTTGAGCCTAGATCACATGGCTCATTGTTGTCTTTGGGATCTTTCTTGTTCTTTGGATGTTTGATTTGTGATTTGAGGAATTGAATGTGCTTGTATTGAATAGAATTTGTTTGTGTTATTTCTCAAAGTTGTTTAGTGCATTTTTTCATCATCAAAAAGAAAAAAATCTCTTTTGCTTTGAATTAGTTAATGAAAATTAGAACTTTTTGTTTCGATTAGTGATTAGTGATCTTAACGAAAAGTTTGTTAATTTGCATTAGCTACATTAGGGAAGCTCTTTGTTGTTTTGTGATCGTTTCATTTGCATGAAAGCTATTCAACTCTCTCGTAACTAGCATTCATCGAATGAAATGACATGTTTTGGCATATAGATTGCATTTAGGGAATTTTGAGAGATTACATACGGTAGGACCTGAAAACTGAAACCTAACACAAGATCAACTTTAAAATAAACCGAAAGAATCTAACAACGCATTGGAACATAACGCTCACATTCTAGAGGTCTAGGCTAAAGACATGCTCCGGCGTTGTTAAACCTAGTCACTTTTGTTTCCACTCAAGGTTGGGTGATTCCTCCTTTTGTGACTCAATTGTGGTCTAGTATGGACTTGTGCTCCCACGTACCGTCGAGTATATGGGGAGACTCCACTAGGTTATCATCCTTAATCCACAGGAAGCCGTGTCTGCTGCCTTACAGCCCGTAACGCACCGAACACAGCATTCAGGAATATTGATTGTCGTACGGAAGGTCCTTGGTTTTCATATGATTGCTAAGGTGTATATGCAGTTTTACAGATTGTCTGGTAAACCCCTTGCCTAGTTCTACAGAGTAGTCACTTTTTGATCCTTTTCAGACTCCTTAAAAGAAAAGGCTCACTTGAGCATTTGTCACTTCAGGCTCACTAAACATTCGAAGGCGATTAGAGTCATCTTTTTGTCCTTTTCTCGACTCTTTAAAAATGAAAAGGTCAAGTTATGTCCCGGTGTCTTAAAATTTATTCGGCCACATTCACACTTACCTTGTTAAATCTTGTGTGCGTTAGTTTTGAGTAGGGTCTTTTCTCGTTAGCTTGTCTAGGATTTTTTAAATTCGATCATCCTGGAGGATCCATCGATCCCATCTCCCGTCCCTAGTGACCAAGGGTCTCCTTCTTCTGTCGCTCCTGACACACCGATTTGTGGTGACACTTTTCCTGTTATTCCAAGTGTCCAACCGTTGAACTCTCGCACTCTAGAAGATGATCTTCACGATCTATTTTGGAACCTTGTTTGGGAACCTTACGAGGAGGATTTTCCCTCTACTCCTACTGGTGTTTCGATCCCAATGGCTTCCTCTGATATGGAGGACACATCTCCTGTAGCGAGTGAAAGACCTGTTTTGTCAAGTATCGAGACTCCTATCCTGGCCACATCCCTGGTCATATCTACGGCCTTCACTGTCACCCCTCTCGGTGTTACAGTGCCCTTACGCTATAGGGCTTTAAGGGATGCCATGAGCTCTAGGAACTCCTCTTCAGGTACCATGTGGGATCATAACATCATTCCCACTACGGGATCTTTTGTTTCACAAGTTCACAATACTGTTGTCACGTTAGTTCCAACCATTCTGACTGTTTATGTCGCATCTTCAACTCTGGTTGCTAGTGCCGTTATGGCGTCTTCGATTGTAACTACTGTTGCTGGTCCATCCCGTAGTCCAGTACATAGTGGCCAATCGGCACATACACCCAGAGTTGTTCATCCTGCAGTTAGTGCCCCACCTTCTTCTGGTGCCATTCCAACAAGGGAGGCATATTCTCAATATTTGCATGCTGTCCAGAATCCGGGTGCGCAAGGCCCTTATTATGACCCTATAGGTCATCATTTGTATACTTCCTTCCCAGCTGAACCCGTCGTTGAGGTTTCAGTCTCGTTGAATGTCGCTTGGGGTACCACTGGTTATGGTGGTGGCCAAATCCGTCCGGATCAAGGACAGCCTTACCAAGGACCATCGTATCAAGGTCAGCCATCCTACATGCAGCCTAATTATGGGCAACAATATTATGGCCAAACCTATCCAGGGCAACCTAGAGGCCCACAAGGACAACCCTCCTGGGGACAACCTTCGGCCTATGGTGGTCCGTCTTTCACCTATCTTGGGCAACCCTCTGGAAACCCAGTACAACCTTATACTCAACAAGGACAACCTGGAGTCCAGCAGGGATACCCTTCCAGTCAACCCTACGGGAATCCAGGACAACCTTATGCGCAACAAGGACAACCTGGAATCCAGCAAGGGTACCCTTTTGGGTAGGGTGGTCAGCCTTACGTGCAGCAAGGCCAACCCACTGCTCAGCCTAGTCAACCATCTGGACAGGTTGGTCAACCCCAAGGTCAACCAACCGTTTAGTCCGCTCAGCCGTCTGGTCCACAAGGACAACCCTCGGTTGTACAAAGACAACCTAATACCCAGCAAGCTCAACTTTCTGGGCAAGTAGGTCCATCCCAAACTCAACCAGGGCAACCTTCTAGTCAGGGCCCAAACTCAATCTTCTCAAGGACATCTTTCTCAGCCTGCTCAAATGGGCATGCAGATGGTCGTGGCTTCTCAAGGTCAACCCGGTTTTCAGCCCTAGACTCAAATTGGTCTCCAGATGCAAGGTGGGTTTCAATCCCAACCTTCTTACCAAGCGCAGCCTGGTCCCCAGGCTCAGTATGGAGCCCGACAACCGTATGGATACCAGCAACCCCAGGGGCAAGCTCACTTTGCCTGGTATCAAAATTATCAACAGATGTAGGTTGTTCCTTATCAAAATTACCAGCAATAATATGTTGCTCCTACAGGTCAGCTTGGTAATCAATGGGGTGCTGGGGGGCAGATCCAGGTTCAACCGTCTGGTTATGGATATAACCCCTATGGACAGAGTCCCTACAGACAGAACCCTTTTGGGCCTGGTCCGTCTAGACAAAATCAATGGGGGCAACCAACAGCTGGTTGGAACTCTGGTACTACCTCGTATCCACAGCCGCAAATGTCCTTCAATCCTCAGCTACCATTCTTAGCAACATTGGAACTGCCAGATGTATCTAAATTGACTAATGATCCTATCTTGCATAATCCATTCTGGCCACCAGTTCCAACCAATGTACCTGGCGATTGTACCAAGTTTGATGGCAAAGTTGGAGAGGATTCTCAAGCCCATGTTATGACTTACCACCTTTGGTGTTCATCAAATTCATGGCTTGACGATTCAATCCGGCTCTGCCTATTCCAAAGGACTCTCACCGGCTCGACTGCTAAGTGGTACATTGAGTTGACCCGTGCGTCCTTTTAAGATTTCAATTCATTGGCAATGGCATTCCTAACTCATTTTCAGTTACCCATTCGGTATGAGACGGGAACGCATCTCCTTACGTCTCTCAAAAAGGACACAACCACGCACATCTCCGATCATATACATGAATGGAGACGACGTCGTCGGTTGATCAAGTTCTAAATTCCCGATTAACTTCTAACCGATTGGTTCACGACCTTCTTTGTCCCTAAAATCACACGAGACATTGCTATGGGAGCTTGTGTAACTGAAGAGAAAGCTATCGCGCGTGCTCAGTACCTTGACTTAGTTTATTCTCAGTCAAGTACTTTATATGAGTATTTGCCTGATGCCCCGAGACACGGTACATCCAAAGCTCTGCCAAAGCCATCTGTTGATGGTGTTATTGGCTTTGTAAATATGTCATCGAAGAAATCATCCTCAAACCCTGGGAAGCAAAAATCAAATGTCTCAAACGAAAACACTTCTCAGGGTGGATCTAATTCTGGAAGTACTTCCAAGGTCAACGCCGTCCATTCCACCATGGCGGACAAGGCCTCGAAAGGAAAGAAAAAGGGGAAAGTGAAGAATAAATCTGGGCAACCCAAACATGACTCCTCCAAACCTCCACCCGAGGAAGGGGCCAAAAGTAAACCGAAGTATCCTTGTCTTATCTGTGACAAGGATCACTATACCAAAGACTGCCCAAGGCGGTCCGAAGTTAGTCGTTTATTGAAAGGTGCTCCTGGGATTCCTGCGGTTCTGAAAGAACCTTTCCCCTCACAGCGAACTCAAATGGTGGCCAATCCATCTTTGTCTTCTTCTCCCTTTAGTTCCCAAGTGTTCATGGGTGGAACCATTCCCATTCATGTAACGACTCAAACAAAGGAATATCCGTCATCTGCTGGGAAGGAGCTTGAGGTCCCCTCAAGTGCTCCTCCATCCAGTTCTGGTCCACTCCACATCGAGAGACCTAGCACTGAGATGCCCATCCGACCCACTCCTAAAGGTGTACTCCTGAGATCATCTTACAACCCAAATGCTCATGTTGCCCAGCACTATAGCATAGTTTAGGACTTAGCTCAAGCTCCATCGGCTATGTCTGCTTTAGAAGTTCTCCAGAGCTACCCCCCCCAGAGGAAGTCCCTACTATCGGCCATCGGTGGCATCGACCCGACCAATTTGGACTTAATCACCTTTGATCTCGAGAGCCATGTCCCAAGGTTGCATCATCAGCTTGCCTTCCTCATTCAAGTCATCATCAATTCGAAAATTATTCATCGTACAGTTATTGATGAAGGCGTGTCAACTTGCATCATGTCTATTGCTTGTTGGAAAGCAATCGGGTCTCCGACTTTGAGTCAGTCTCCCATGACACTGGAAGCCTTTGATGGGAGAGAATCTCGCCCCTACGGTATCATTCAACGATTGCTGATTAATTTGGAAGGGAAGACCGTTGAAGTGGAAGGTGAGGTCGTTGATGCAAATCTTACTTACAACCTCCTTTTAGGCCGGAGCTGGACATATTCCATGCGTGCCATGGCTTCGTCCCTCTTTCCTGTCATTCGTTTCCCTCATCAAGGAAAAATTGTCATGGTAGACCAGCTCTCCTTCTTCGCTTCTTCTTCCGAAGGTAATGTGCCTTTCGTGGAGCATACCTCCATCCCCTACGAGAATGTGGGAGCTGGGATCTTCAAAGACCCTACCCTCATGGGTGTCATTTCACTCCCACCTCTGAACCTTGCTTCTTTCAGTTTGGTTTCTACTCGTTATGATCCCTTATTGCACTCGCTTACTACCCTCGGCCCCTCTGCCCAAGGTGGCATTGATCCTCTAGCTTGTAACCCTCGCTCAGCTGGGGGACATGGGAAGATCATCATTATCATTTATCATTTTACAAAACGGGCCAAGACGACGCCTACACGCTCTAGGCCAGTCGCATAGCAATGCAATAGGGTAAGTCCCAAAATGGGCTTGACTTGAACAAGTATCATGCGTGCACTCTATTTTTGTACATGCGTGTGCTTTCAGCAAGTGTGTTGTGTGTGCATGTTTTCCTGTTTTTGTCTTGGTGTGTCAGCGTGATTGCCGCTTATTGTGTCTTTTCTCTTCTTGGACATATGTCTGGATCACCTTACATTGGTTTCGCTGATGGTACCTCCCGCAGTACACACAACTTGTCCTCTGCGGCATGGGTGATCTACGATCCTCATGGTAAGTTAGTAGACATTCAAGGGGTTTGTCTAGGTTGCAAAACGAACAATTTCGCTGAGTATAGTGCTGTGATTGATTTATTAGCTGAGGCAATTAACCTCGGCATTCGAACATTGGTTGTGAACTTGGACTCTCAGCTTGTCTTCCACCAACTCAACGGGCGTTATTCCGTCAGAGACTATCGGATCTTAAGGTTGTATTTACGTGTTAAGTTGTTAGAAAGGGATTTTGATTTCATTACTTATCAACACATTCCAAGACGACTTAATACGTTAACCAATGCATTAGCTAATTATGTGTTGGAAAGGCATTTGCATAACATGTAATTCAACATAACACAAGAAGCATAAAAGTACAATAAAACATATGTATATATATATGTGTGTCCAAAATGTTTTTACTGTGTGCATCATCAAAAAATAATACATGTTTGTCTGAGTACATCCGGAGACAACATGTCTCTCAAAAAATATGCATAGAAAAGAAAGCCTAGATATCTAGTCCTGGTGGTGCTCATGGTAGCACGTCACCGCTCTTACTAAACGTCTTAGGAGCTGGTGGATGCGAGTTGGCACCCCCACCATGTGCCTCTGGTACGCTAGCGGGACATCCGCTAGTCGAGCGTAATCTGGAATCGCTCGAGTGATAGCCTCGAGGTTCTGAATGAGCTCTCCTCTGTCACCACCCTCCTCCTGAGGATCCGCTGCTGCTGCTGCTACTAGATGTCTCCTCGCAATGGGAGACATGCCATCTGGACACTCCGGGCCAACATCTGCATATGCATATAAAGATCATTAGAAAAAGAGTGTATTAACCAAAAAAAAAATCATAAAAATACAAAAAAAAAAAAAAAAAAAAAAACGAGATCATACCAATCTCCTCGTCCCAGTCCTCTCCCTCCGGCAGAGGGAGGTCAGGGTCTCCGGTGAAGTCTGTCCCCGCATACGGCCAGTCCTCCACCATAATCAGTTGGCGTCGAAGCCACCCGAAAAACTCAGGTCTGAAAGACATCTGCTAACCGCCACCACCCCTCGGCATCAGTGCCGCCCATCAAGCCATCCTCGGCTCTCAAGGTGCCGGGTCAGGAACAAAGGCCCCTTGGCCCTGGAATCTTGGCACACATTCCAAGAAGAACGTCACCAAGATGGATTCGTACCCGAACTGTTGCAGCTTGCCTCGCTTGGCCTTTTTCAGCTGTCTCTTCATATTGGTTGTCACAGCTGACGCCCAATTGAAGACCGTCGGGCTAAGGCACTCTGTCGCTAATATCAAGTGGTTCTTCATAGCTTCGTGGGGCTCTTGTGCCCTCGCAGGCCGTCTAAAGGTGAATAGAAATGCTCTAAGTGTCAGGTCTTGGACAGTGGGGATATCCACTTTCGAGTTACCCGACCCATATTGTGCCTCTGGGCAAAGTCGAGCCTTCACCTCTTCCATCTTCTCTCCAGATGGCCTGCTACCAGTCAATCGGGGCACCGGCCCTCGTCACGACAATCCAGTAAGGAAATAGACATCAGATACCTCTAACTCCAACACTTGGCCCCATATCCGGAACACCTGTTCCTCTATGTCCCACAAGTTGATCAGATACTGGAAGAGCTCTGGCTGAGCTTGTAAATAGGACAGCAGGAAATATTTCTTGAGACCACATGCTCAGAGAGCTTCCATGCAATCCTCATCCGCTAAGGCCAATGTTTCCACTTGGTCATGTTCTCTTTCTTTCCACACGATTACCATTTTCACGTGTTTCCCTGCAATCACAAGCCCAAAACAATGAATTAGATCCTTGTGCAATTTAAAAATGTAGTAAAATCATTTCAAATTTGTTAAAAATTGACCAAAAAACCGCACGTCCATTGGCACGACTGTTTCTAAAGCAGTCACGCCCATGGGCGAGTGCCTTTAGGGAAAGTTTCCCCATTGGCGCAAGTCCGTGCCCGAAACCCGCGCCAATGGGTGCAACCCTTATTTTTTAAATCCCTTCCCTAGAGGATGAAAAAATAGTTTAAAACAAATTTGAAACCGATGGAAATGGAGTGGGGGAAGAGACCTCTTACCTGACACTGATGGTGCTCCGAATGGTCAACTATATTTTTTGTAATCGTCACTTGAAGATCGCACACCAAAAGCCCTAATGTCGCTTTCCAAAAGTAAAAAGTGAAAAGTAATTTCTTGTTTTACCATTTTCACCCATTTTATAACTTTTTGACCCTCAAGTAGGTTTTAAAAGTAATTTTATGAATATTTTAATGTATATTTGTGTCAAAAATGGATTTTACACCGGTTTCTTGTGCAGCGACAGGTGTTTGTGCGGCCTAGGCGACGAAACGAGTTGTATTTTATACTTTTTCAGACTCCGTAAATACACGAAAAAGTCACTTTGGAGTCACCTTTTTGCTCTTTTCTGACTCTCTAAACGTGAAAAGAATGTCGGGTTGGCCCTCTCGACTCGTTAAATGTAAAAGAGAGGCAATCGTCTTTAAACCCTTTTTCGACCGTGTAAAAATGAAAAGATTGTCGGACCCTTGTCGTTTCATGTTCGTTAACAGTCACGAAGCGACATGGTTTCAATCACTTTTTTACTTTTTTATATCGGAATCACTACTTATGAAAAGTACTCCTGGGTTGTAATGATCGGGCAGTTCTTTCGATCATTTTTTTATACTTTTTCAGGCTTGAGAGACACAACTTTACGAAAAAGGACACCCCTGGAGTTTACTTTTCAGCTTTCTTTTCAAACTCTCTAAACATGAAAAGACGTCGAGTTCTTCCTTTGTCAGACTCATTAAAACTTAATGACATCGGATTCCATCGAAATGATGCCTCCCAAGCATATGCAATACCCGTCAAGCTTGTCATCCGAAAATAACCGGGGTACTCGCTAGAAATGGTGGGGAAAAGGAACCACAATTATCGTCGTGTCGGCAGTATGTCACTCTTAAACATGGCACTTGTCTGCATTCGTGTCTGGGTGGGGACATCTCATCTTGTTTTTACACTTGCCTCCATGGGTTTGGGTTATCCTGTTTGACCTCTCATCTGCTCATTACCTTGTCACCATGACCCCTGATCATTTGATGTCAAATAATGCCAAGTCCACTGTCGTGCCGCCAATATGTTCAAGAGAAGTTGACCTATGCAGAATACTCAACCTCTCTCTGATACCTCACACAAACATCTTATCCTTCTCTGTCTCGTGTTGATGATGTGGGAAACATTATGGCCCACCTTCGATCAAGGTCACTTCCTATCGACTTCAGCTCATTATCCAGGAAGTTGACTTAGAGACTCCCTTCAGGTGCCTTAGAGCCTGCATGCCTCAATGGCAGGTTCTTCGTGTTCGACGTGAGGTTTTCATCATTGGCCTCCGATCGAATGATTCTATGTCTGTTTGACGTCAGCTCACTGATTCGCACGGCATAGATTGTACCTATAGTACCTTGAGGACCATTGTCATTATTGGCGGTACCTCTCACGTCTGTTAATAGTTTTCATCATTGATTGGTAATCAGATGATGTTCCTGCATGTTCAACTTCGACTCCCATGTTCGCATGCTTTGAACTTGTACTTTGTTCAGGTCGAGATGGAGCACAAGACCCTGGATTTTGTCTGTTGAGATCCAGGTTGCAATTTTGTGGATTATTATGATCATTACATGACTCATTTACTAGATGGCTGCGACCATTCCTGAGTCTCCTTATCGATCCTTCCTGGATGGTTGCGTCCATACCTTGGATCCAGATTTTTATGTACTATGTTATGGATGGCTGCGCCCATACCACATACATCATGTACTTGAGATATCAGTTTTACTTCTTATGCAGGTTCTCCGGCGGCCATGTTTTCAGTCAACCATGTTCTTGTAAAGAATTTCACCCCTCTCTCTCTCGGGCCTCATGCTTTAGGGGGCATCTGTTACACAGTAATTTGTCACCATCCCTGTTACCCCTTCTCCCGCAC
>APFE030510707.1:10486-31582 GCA_000404065.3 Pinus taeda
CACATTGGAGGACTTATTCCGGGACCTGTGAGAAGTGACATAACTTGAAAACACCTGCATTGTATCCCCTTGAGTATGTACTTCATATGCCCTGAAGACACCTTCTATAAAATACCCATAAAAGTATCCCTTTTTCCATTGGTGTTGTTCCACAGTGTATTACTCGCGCCAATGGGGGAAATCCTCCAAGGAGGGCATACCAGTTGGCACTCTATCTTAGAGTCGCACTCGCGCAAACCCAGTTGGGTAAAGTTTTTAACAAACCAACTTGCGAACGTTCTTCCTAACCTATTCATGAACTGATTCCAGTTTGAGTTAGTTCAGTTGGGCTTCGAATCTCCATAGAAGGGAAGTAGTTCTCCACCTCTCATGGAAGCTTCCTAATGATAAGGCCAATCCCATGAATCTTGTGGATGATCCTATCTCCTTCTCCTATCTCTATATAAGCCTTTCCTTTTGTCTTTGACAAGCTAGTTAGTAATTCTACTCTTCAAGCTCCAAATTCTAAGTCCCAAAGTCTGAGAATTCCTAAGCTCATGCTACAAGAGGCCTTGTTCACCCCCATAAGGCTATATCTTTAATGAGGAGATCTTTGTCTAAGTAATGAAGGAGAGAGAGGCTTGTTCCCCATTCCCAACAAGCTTTGCAGGGCATGTGTTGCTGATCACCCAGCCAAAGGAGGATTTGACGTCAGAACTTGGTTGTATTCTTCTTTGTTTATCAATAATAATAGACAACTATCATTATGGTTCCACTCTTATTGTCTTTATAATGATGTTTGAGTTATATCCTTTCTGACTGATATATAGTTGCATTTCTTGGATTTTATGCTTGTATTTGTGTTGTTTTTTGCATGTGCAGGTGTCCGTTCACGAGGATCGTGGGAATTGTGACCAGCTGGAGTGAAAGAACGGGAGTGGCGACTCTTCTACAAATACTATCATTGGATTCGAGGTAGGCCGTCATCATTGGTCTTTACTTTGCAATTAGGAACCTACGTGTTAGCGTTGTTTGATTGTTGCTAGACCCCATTTAGGCTAATGGGATCGCCTCTGTCCGCAGAGGGGATTTACCTACACAACAGGTGGTTGGTCATTCCTGAGGACCAGGATAGAGGCATAGCAATATGCTGATCTATGACCTCAGTGCAGGCCCAATAGGAAAAATAAGCCCGATTTAATGGTTTTTGAGGTCTAGGTATATGGTTTTTGGGTAGATTTACATTTTTTGTCGGGATTTTGAAGCTTTATCATTTCAACGATAAAAGACCATATTTGAGAGACAATTGCACCTACCGATTCTTCCACTCTACCAGCCTTTGTTAAGAGCTATACAAGCCCCGATTGGGATGGGATCCTTTTCAAGAATCCATTATAAAAAGGGATCAATGGAAGAGCAAAAGAGGAGGCACTTTTATGGTTGCAGCACGCTGTTTCGCAGAGGCCGAGAGCATCCGTTGAGCCTTTTTTTTATAGTTACAGAATTTTAGTCTCTTCTACATGTGTGAGAAGCTTTAGCACTGCATACCATTCCATCTCAGGCATTCATGTCATAGCCATATTGCAAATTGGATGTTTAAGCCTCTTTAGGGATATATTGATGAATGTAATTCTGTTTATTCATGCCATTTAATAAGAAAGGCCTCCCCATTATTGAGCTAGCCCTTGAGGTTTTCCAAATTGGACGAACTCCGTTATCAAGTTGTGGTGTCCTCTTTTTTGTCCTTTTATGTGTATTCTTCTTCTTTTCATATGTGCACATTTATGTTTTAAGCTACAATTTAATACGCAATTCTTTTATATACATCTATAAGTGAATACAGCCTAGATCAAGTAGTATCAGAGCAAGGATTTTCAAATGTGAGTTGCATGTTTGTATGCTAATAAGAGGTAGGCTTCAAAGAGGTGAAGGGAACCTATAACCTTTTGATCCAGAGGTAGGGCATGCACCTCGAAGAAGAAACATGGCTAGAGAGGAAGCTCGTATTGAAGAGGAGCATAATTTCATAAATACTTTCTATTCAATGGCAGAGAATATCAGTTAGCTAGTTATAAGACTGGAAAAAGCTAAAGAGAGGAATCCAGAAGGACAAGGTTTAGCACATGGGAATGATGGAGAAGAACCCCCTCCTTCTCCTTCTGGTGGTGAAGGTTCTTCTTCCCCACACCACCATAATCAGAGAAATCCAAAGGATGCATCGAAGAAACCCTTTTTTAAATTAGATGTTAAATTCAATCTTCCTATGTTTTATGGTGAAAGTAACGCAAAAAAGCTTAACAATTGGATTAGGAAGATTGAGGTTTATTGCAGGATTCAACAAATCGTAGAGGATGAGGCGAAAATATAGCTAGCCTCTCTACGGTTGGGCAGCACAACTCTCGTTTGGTGGGAGAGTAAATTGCAGAGCAATAAAAATGTGGGTAAGCTCTTTTCCTCATGGCCTAATTTTATTTATGTGTTAAAGGAACAGTTTTATCCCTTAGGATACAAACAGAAAGATTTGATGAATTGGCAATATTTAAGGCAAGACAAAGGGAAAGATGTTCAGAGTTTTACAAAATAATTTAGGAAGCAAGCACTGAATTTTGGTATTGCACTAGATACACCTGAATTTGTAACTAAATATATTGGCTCACTGCATAGTTATATTTAGAATTCATTATTGTTGTTTGAACCAACCACTATTGATGTAGCTAGTGTGAAAGAAATTCATATTGAGAATAGGGGCAACAATGAAAGAGAGGATCAATCCTGAAAGCCACCATTCAAACCTCCCAATGGAAAATCCAAAGCGAAATGGAAAGGAAGGAGAAGAAAACAGCAACAGCCAAAGAAGGACAGCTGCCTTATTGCAATCATTGCAAGAAAGAAGGCCATGATGATGATCATTTTTGGAAGAAGCACCCAGAGAAATGCCTAAAGAAGTATGGAGGAAAAGGGAAGTAGAAAACAATGGCAGTAGCACAACAAGACCTTGGATCAGATTCAGAAGATGAAGCATTGGTTACAGTAGCGGGAACAAAAGGTGCCTTTACACCTCCTGTTGATTCTAAATCATAGGGAAGCACCAATTATGTAGATGATTCCATTTCAAATGATAAAAAAAGGATTGAATTACTTCATATCAGAGTAGTAGTAAACCATACCAAAGTAAAAACTCTATTTGGTATGGGGTCCCAAGCAAATTTAATTGCAGAATCTCTGGTAAAGAAGCTAGGCTTGGAAACAAAACCACACCCAAAGCCTTACCCACTGGGACGGATACATGATAAAGCTAAATCGAATGTAACCCAGTACTACAAGATAAAATTTATGATTGCTTCTAAGCTGGCAGATGAAGTAGAGATGGATGTTATACCATTGGACATCTGTGGTATGGTATTTGGGAGCCCCTATCTATATGATACAAAAGTTGTCTTTTTCCACCATGAAAATAAATACCACATCACTAAGGATGGGATAGAGTACACAATGTTATCTCATCAAAACAAAACTAATGCCATCCTCGTAAGCACTGGGTAGATGAAACAGTTGGTGAACTCCAGCAACGCATGCATGCTTATGGTCATCAGGGAAAAGGAGGTTGAATTCGCAGTCACGTTCCAAGGCTGCTATGGTAAGTATAAACAGGAGTTGATGGATTTGATTTCTAATTATAATGAACTGTTTCAGGAACCGCGGGGACTACCTCCGAAGAGGGAAATCCAACATGAAATCTACCTATTACATGAAGCCCCTCTGCCAAATACTAGCATGTACAGAATGTCAGCAATTGAAATGGAGGAGATCAAGCGTTAAGTAGAGGAATTCCGGGACCAAGGCGTAATTAGGCCGAGCTCCTCTCCATGTGGTCGTCGATTTTTCTAGTGCCCAAGAAGGACAACAGCTGGAGGATGTGCGTGGACTACCGTGCACTCAACAAAATATCAATAAAAAATCGCTATCCCCTCACACGCATAGATGATTTATTGGATCAAATAAAAAATGTTGTGTATTTCACAAATTGGATCTGCCCAGTGGCTATCACCAGGTTCGAATTGCAGAGCAGGATGTGTGGAAACCCACTTTCAAAACCAATCAAGGGCTATTCGAATGGATGGTAATTCCATTCGGGCTTTGCAACGCTCCAGCCACCGTTATGCAGGTTATGAATGATATATTGTGGCCTTTCATTGATGAGTTTGTTCTTGTATATTTAGATGATATATTAGTTTTCAGCAAGAGTTGGTTTGAACATATAGGTCAAGTAAATAGAGTGCTTGATGTGTTGAAGAAAGAATAACTCTTTGTAAAATTGTCGAAGTGTGATTTTGGCAAAACCTCTTTAGGTTACCTAAGTCATATTGTTGGTCATGGTCAGTTAAAAATTGATCCCGCTAAAGTTGAAGCAATTGTAAGTTGGCCTAAGCCTACTAGTGTAACTGAGGTCCATAACTTTCTAGGTGCAGTCCAGTATTGGAGGAGATTTATTACTAGTTTCTCTATTATTTTAGCACCTTTGCACACATTGACAAGTGTGAAATAGGTCTTCCAATGGGGAGGAATATAGTAGAAGTCCTTCAAAACATTGAAGGAGAAAATTAGCACCGCACCATTCTTAGCCTTACCTGATCTCCAACAACCATTTGAGATCGAAACTAATGCCAGTGGTTATGCCATGGGCATTGTATTAATGCAACAGAAGTAGCCAATTTGTTACCATTCTGAGAATTTTTCTCAAGTTGTGATAAACTATCCCACCTACAACAAAGAGCTTTATGCCTTGGTACAGAGTGTGAAAAAGTGGAAACACTACCTGATCGACAAGGAGACCATCATCCATATAGATCATTAACCCTTGCAGTATCTTTAGTCACAAACCAAGTTGCAGCAAACTCGTCATTTCAAGTGGATGGACTTTCTTCAACAATTTAATCTGGTACTAAAGTATAAGAAGGGCACTAGCAATAAAGTGGCCGATACGCTATCTCGCCCTCCTATTTCTACTTCTGTTATTTTGCATAATTTTTCGTTGTCTTTTGAAAGTTATGTTGAAAAATATGCTAACGATGATGACTTTAAGGAGGTTTATGCAAAACCAACCCATGGGTCATAGGTGGGCAAATATCACTTGTAGGGGAAATTGTTGTATCACCTTGGTAAATTGTGTATTCCCATAGGAGAAAGAGTGCATGTAATTTGATAGGCCCACATATCTCTTGTGTCTAGACACTTTGGTGTTGAGAAAACTTTAAGTCATGTACAAATATTTTGCTTTTGGCCTCATATGAGAAACATTGTGACTCGCTATGTAAAGGGTTGTGTGATGTGTTATGTTTCAAAGCCCTCCAATAGAAAACTTGGGCTCTACACACCACTCCCTATTCCAAGTTATTGATGGAAAAGCGTGTCAATGGACTTTGTGGGAGGTTTACCTTTGTCTAGGAAGGGTCACGACTATTTGTATGTCGTCACTGACCAGTTTAGCAAAATGTACTCTTATGCCTTGTAAAAAGCAGATTACTACAGAGCAGACTGCTTCTCTTTTCTTTTAGTATGTTTGGGTTCACTTTGGATTACCCACATTAATTGTTTCAGATCGAGACTCTCGCTTCCTTGGGGAGTTCTAGACCAGCTTGTGGAGAATGATGGATACCAACATTAAAAGAAATAGGGCATTTCACTTGCAAACCGATGGGCAGATAGAGGTTGTTAACCGTATCGTGGTACACCTATCAAGAGTCTATTATGGGAAGCATCCCAAGTTATGGGATGAACATATCCCCTATATAAAACATTCCTATAACCAAGCAGTGCATTCGTCGACACAGCGTTCGTGCATTCAAGACATGCTTTGGTTACCTGCCAAAGGACCCTTTAGACATGGTCTTTGGAGGGGAGGATGGCTCCAGTGGGTGTAATGATAAAGAAAAAGCTCAACAGTTCATTTAGTGAATCCAAATGATTCACCAAGCAGTGCAATAGCATTTGGAAAAGAGTCAAGCCCATTATAAGGCTCGACACAATAAACACCGGGTCAGCCATCAATTCTAAGTGGGCAACAAGATGTGGTTCCACATCAGCAAAGATAGGATGAAGGGAGAAGGAAAGAAGTTGCGACCAATCTAGTATGGACCATTCACCATATTGGAATAGATTGGGAATAATGCCTTTTGTCTTGACTTACCAGTATATATGCAGATGTACTCAGTATGAATGTGGAGAACCTAAAGTTGTATCAACCACCTTTGATCATGAACACTGATGAGGTAGGCACAATTCCTACAATCGAAGCTTTTGCACCAGAATATCTTGATGAGTTTCTCGAAGACATCATCCTCGATAGAAGAAATAGAACTTCATGGTGAGGAGATGTAGAGTACCTTCAAGTTGGATTCAAGGGAATACATCCCAGTAAGGCCAAATATCTGGAGAAAGAGAAAGTGAGGGCATAGTACCCTCACTTTCCAATTGACTAATGAAAAGATTTTGGTGGTCCAAAAGCTCCTCAATGGGGAGGATTGATCCAAGTGGATCTTTAGATATAATGGCATGGAAAAACTTAGAAAATCCAAGTGATTGGAATGAAGTCAACTCAAGACTAGAATGTAGATCTCGTCTTCCTGATTCCAATAGTGCAAATGGTACTTCAATCCAAATCTGGATGATGAATTTATTGCAAAAATAAGGGCTCTTTAATCCTTAAGGGAATGAGAAATTTCCTTTAGAAATGGGTCTTAAATCCTTAAAGGTAAATCGCAATCAGAGATCGCATGAGGATGGACTTAAGAATTGGACCATGGAACCCCCAATCACCGATCTTTGATCAGATCAGATCAGCCTATTGGAGGTCATTGCAATTAGCAATCATATATCTATGTATAAGCCATATTAGCGATTGAGCAGTCAGATCGGCGATACACCCATCGGCGTAACTTCCAACAGATTGTCGGGCGACATATGTGTGGGGTACTGACGTGATCAGCTGACGCTGATATTGGTGATCAACGATCGATGGTTGGTCATTCCCGATGACCAGGATAGGGACATAGTAATATGATGATCTGCAACCTCAACGTAGACTCGATAGGAAAAATAAGCCTGATTTAAGGGTTTTTGAGGTCCGGGTATATGGTTTTTGGGAAAATTTACAATGTTTTTCGGGATTTTGAAGCTTTATCGTTTCAATGATAAAACACCATCTTTGAGAGATAGTTTCACCCACAGATTCTTCCACTCTACTAGCCTTTGTTAAGAGCTAGAAAAGCCCCAATTGGGATGGGATCCTGTTCGAAAATCCATTATAAAAAGGGATCAATGGAAGAGCAAAAGAGGAGGCACTTTTGTGGTTGCAACACGTTGTTTTGTAGATCTCGAGAGCATCCATTGAGCTATTTTTTTTATAGTTACACAATTTCAATCTCTTCTACATGTGGGGGAAGCTTTAACGCTGCATACCACTCCATCTCAGGCATTCATGTCATAACCATCTTGCAGATTGGATGTATAAGCCTCTTTAGGGACAAATTGATGAATGTAATTCTATTTATTCATGCCATTTAATAAGAAAGGCCTCCCCATTATTGTGTCGGGCCCGAAGATGTAGTCCAAATTGGACGAACTTTGTTATCAAGCTGTGGTGTCCTCTTTTGTGTCCTTTTATGTGTTTTCTTCTTCTTTTCATATGTGCACATTTATGTGTTAAGCTACAATTTTGTATGCAATTATTTTCTATACATGTATAAATGAAAACATCCTGGATCACTAAATGACTTGCATCTTGTCTGTATCCACATGCACCCCCTATTCATGAATAATGAATCCTAGATACTGAACATGGGTCATGTCGAAAGTGAATTTCTCCAAATTGGCACATAACTTGTGTTGCCGCACTGTTTGGAGAACCTGTCGGATGTGGTGGAGGTGCTCTTCCCAACTCCGGCTAAAGATCAAGATGTAATCCAAGTATACCACTACAAATGAGTTGATGAATGGCCACAAGATATCATCCATTACCTTCATGAAGGTTGCAAGAGAATTCATCAATCCGAAAGGCATAACCAAACATTCGAAAAGGCCCTCCTTGGCTTTGAAGGCAATCTTCCACACATCAGAGGGTTCGATTGGTACCCGGTGATATCCTGACTTCAAATCGATCTTGCTGAAATATTTTTCCCCCTTAATTTGGTCCAGGAGGTCATCAATCCATGGGATCGGGTACCTATTATAGACAGTGATCTTATTCAATGCCTAATAGTCAACACAAAGTCTCCAAGTCCCATCCTTCTTCTGTACCAACACGATTGGGCTCCCACAGGGTGATGACCCCGGATGGATGTGACCTTTCTACAGTAGATCCTGAATCTGCCTCTTGATTTCATCGTTCTCTAATGGAGCACCAATAGATTGGTCCATTGGGCAGCAGCACACCTGGGGTCAAATCGATGGAGTGCTTGACCTGACAGTGTAGAGGAACCCCTGTGGGGGAGATGAAGATGTCCTCGTACTCCTCCATGACCTTGTCCATCTATAGTTGTCATGTGGAGGGGCCCTGTCTGGAGGTTGTGGCCACCATCTTCTTCTTTCCTTGAGGGAGTATCATCAGGAAAATAAATTTCCCAGTTTGGAAATGATATTACTGCATTGTTTTGCAATAATTTAAAAGATGGCAGTAGGCAATGCTACCTCTGGTATCTTGTAAAACTTATTTCCAAAAGTAATAATAAAAGCATGGGGCCTTGATTCATACATAGCATGTCACTTCCACAAGTATGGTTGTCCTAATAATACATCACAAACTTCAAGGGGAGCAATTTCACACAATACTTCATCCGTGAAGGGCTTGATGTTGTATGGAAGGCGACATTGTTGGCTCATGCGAAGATCCCATCCTTGGTGAAGCCACCCAATGGTGTATGGTTATGGATGTGTTGTGATCGGTAAGCCCAACTGCTTCATGACCTATGCCAAAATGAGGTTCTTTTGGCTCCCACTATCGACAATGAACTATAGCGGGAAGCCCTTTACCCAAATCTGGGAGTGGAAGAGACGCTCCTCCTCCTCTGGATCTTTGGGTTCCACCTTCTCGATATTCATGGTTACAATGATGGCATTAGGCTCCACATAATTTTCTTCCCTTTGTCATTCCCATTGTTAGGTTCTGACTAAAAGTCAGAACATACATCTTTTTATAAAACCTTTATCTCGGCCACCAATGACTTCTTAGCCTGACACTCACTTGTGTTGTGAGTGGAGCTCTTATGGAACTCACACCACATTCCATGTCCTTTTTTGGCTTTGCAATGCTATTCTTTTCTTGCAGCTTTGGTAGGTTGTCTCAGGCACCCCGCCTTGGCTTTGTCCTTTGTTTTGCGGTTTAGGGGAACCTTTCCCTTGCTTTGGATTTGTAGATCCAAAGTCTCACTTCTTCTGTTTAAACTTTTGCTCGACCTTGAAAACATATCGGTATGTCGTGCCGAGCGAGGAGATGTTCAGGAATTCTATTTCTTCCTAGATGTACTTGTGCAAGTAGCCACAGTATTTGAGTACCAAATGCTACTCTGAATCCTTGATACCCAAATTTATGCGAAGGGTGTGGAAAATATTGGTGAACTCTGGCACATCTTGGTTCCTTCCCTACTGCACTGTTATAGCTCTGATACCACTTGTTATAGATCTGACCTACAAATATATGAAATGATACAAACATACGCAGAAATAACAAGATAGAAATAGATAGAAATGCTTCTTTATTGATCAAACCCTTAAGGTAGGGCAACACCATACAATCACTCCTTAAGGAAGGAGAACACTCCACAAGCCATATGCCTATTCATACAATATTCCTTGACACCTCTCAACGGGGAGTCTCTAGCCTCTATATAGGCCTCATACATACAATACCATGGGTCATTACCAATGGTTCCCTCAATACCATCTATCTAATACCATGGGCTTATTACATTATTGTTAACTACTTGTGGTCCCTTACATGATATGAGTTAACCACCTTATTTATTACTATGGCCCATCCCATTATTACATTATTCCCTTCGGTTCCTCCCTTTGTACCCCATATTATCCCCCCTAGGTATACTACATTCCACCCCCCTTAACATGTTCGTCCACGAAACATGGGAAAAACACAAATAATAAGATCTACTCAAAAGAGGAGTCCACTGGTACCATGCATGTACATATAGCCATCCAAGAGTAAGGTGAACCCTTGATCTCACTGGTGCGTCACTCGCTTGAGATGGAAGTTGACCTTGGCAGCTCTTTTGTGTGGGTCATCACTCCTCTCTATCTGTCATGCCGGGGTTGTTGTCCTTGTGGCTAATTTGTTGCCATCTTGTTGGTTGTTTTCTTGTGGGGTGATGTGGGTGGTGATATGCTAAAGTTTTAAACCACGGTGTCTTATTCTTTAATTCACCACCTAATGGAGCTTAATTGGTAGTTGGTACATGTTGGGGTGTCTTTTTTTGTTGCTTATATTCCAATATTACTTCCACCACTAATTCCTCATATGATGTATCTGTACCTGTAACATTTTCTGCTTCAGCCTCCTTGGACTCTACCTGTACTTGGTTTGATGTTTGTGTTTTATTGTCGACCATCAAGGGCTCATCATATGATGTGTCAGTCCCTAGAACATCTTCTACTTGGGTCTTAATGGAAATATCTTGCAATGTAATTTTCTTCTTTTTATACTAGAGCTTCAAGAATTTCTTCAGTACATTAATATTGATAGTACCCGCAGATTTCATCCAAGGATGTCCCAAAACAACATCCATGTTATCCCAATCTAAAGTATAAAAATCACCATGCAACACATACTTATCCATAGAAATCTTCAAATCCTTATAAACTTGAACATCCTCATCATCAACCTGTGTGTTTTCAATGTATTTTGCTGGAACTTGCAATTTTTTTTCCAAAGTGACATTTATGAGATTTTGCTTGCAACTAGGATTTATAGAAACAATGATCTTCTCCTTCTGAATCAATCCATGAACCTAAAATAAGGATATACCAATAGGAAATAACCACTTACATGTCTCATTCTCCTGTTTTCTAGCATGAGACCATTTGTCTAAAAGGACTCTTTCCAATTCTTCATCTGACAATTTGGTCAACAGCTTGTGATCAAGTGAGAACCACCATCTGGCAACCTCATATTTCATGCTAAGCCCCACTGAAACCTTCCAAAGTGTCCCATATGTGAACTTTTGTCTCTGTATGAATTCTTCAATAGTAGAGCTATCATCTTTCCCTGTAAAATTAAGATCTGCCATGAAGAGTGTTTTGAAAAAAATTCACTTACTTGGCCTACCTTAAGGGTTTGATTATAAAGTGAAGCACTTCTATATTCAAATCTTGTTATTCTTGGGTTTATTTATATTATCATATATTTCTAGGCCAGATCTATAACACGCAACGTGGTCCACTTTATGTATTGATTCTCATAGCTTCTGACAGGGTAGTACTACTCCTTGATGGCATCTCAGAATGAATTCCAAGTGGGTGGAGCTGAAAATAGTAATCATTTACTTTCATCCTTCTGCTCGTAGTAGGTTTCCCACCAGTTCTTGATGTGGGGGGTTGCTTTGAGAAGAGCGAAAATAATATTTTCCCGACTGGAAAAATCGTGAACAGAAAAATAACCCTCTATCAAATTTAACAATTTATCGACGGCATCTGCATCTATCTAACCCTTGAATATAGGGATTTCAAAATTAAATTGTACCTTAAACAGTGTAGCATTTCCAGAGTAGCTTTTGGAAGCCGATGCATCACCCCCGGGTAGCTGCCGAAGTATTTGGGAAAAGTTGTCCATCATCACATTCCTTTTTCGCTCGAGGGCTCCTTCAAGCAAGATTTTGATAAGATCTCCCACCCCCTCATCTTTCTTTTCATTCACCATGGGAGGCCATCAGGATTTGCGAGGCTGGTCTTACAAAGGTTTGACCAGTTCAAGCCCTAACTCGTTATATCCCAACCTCGTTGGGGACATGCAAAGAAAAATAGATAAAAAAAGCAGGCCGCTCTAATACCACTAATCCGGATTTAAACAGGAATGTAACAAATTATAGAGATAACCATAAACACGGATATGTAATGGAAATAATACTTCATTTCCTTAATGTAAAATACTGAAATATGCTTACAAACAAAAATGGAAATAAACCAACTAGGGTGATGGTAGCTTATCTCCTATAAGAGATGTGGTGGCTACATGCCTCTAAAATGACTTACAATGAGGCTCAAGGGCCTTTTTGTTATTGAGCAATAAGAACAAACCCTAAAAAACCAAAACCCTAACCCGAGGAGATGTAACACCAAGAGTTTATGGGCCCTGTTGGGGTGAGTTGGACAGCCAACTTACTGCATTCATGACTTGGTCATATTATCTCCATTTGACGAGCATGACAACCCGTTGGAAAGATCTCTCCAAGGACTCTGACAGAAAAGGCGATTTTGGACATAAAATTGTTGGCGATAGATTTCCAAAAAAACGTAGTTTAGGGCATCAAAATAGCTCCAAAATTTTAGGCCTGAAAAACTACTAAAAAAAGTAAATTGTGCTACAATTAAGGAAACTGAAAAAATGAAAGAGACAATGGTGGGGGTCCAAGTGGAATTGGTAGGTGACCAACAATATCCCCCTGGATCATGTTGCCAGATCATCGTCTTGGGTGGAGGGAATTGACTATGAGGAGACCTTTTCTCCAGTAGCAAGGTAGTCATCCATAAAAAAGTAAATTGTGCTACAATTAAGGAAACTGAAAAAATGAAAGAGACAATGGTGGGGGTCCAAGTGGAATTGGTAGGTGACCAACAATATCCCCCTGGATCATGTTGCCAGATCATCGTCTTGGGTGGAGGGAATTGACTATGAGGAGACCTTTTCTCCAGTAGCAAGGTAGTCATCCATCTAATCAATTCTAGCGTTGTCAACATAAATGCGGTGGAAGATTTACCAGATGGACGTGAAAACAACATTCCTCAATGGATTTGTTGAGGAATAGGTGTACATTGAGCATACGAAATGATTTGAGACCTTTGACAGATAATCGTATGTTTGTAGACTCAAGCGAGCGTTGAATGGACTGAAACAAGCACCTCGAGCTTGGTACACCAGGATCGACAGTTATCTCACCGAGTTGGGCTTCACCAAAAGTGAAGAAGATGCAAACCTTCACCATATTTTTGTTGAAGGTAAATTATTGATTATGGTATTATATTTCGATGATTTCATTTTGACCAGAGATGAGAAGCTGATCATTTCTTGCAAATAGGATCTTGCAAGAGAATTGGAGATGAAGGACATGGGGCTCATTTGTTTTGGAAGTATGGCAAGGATATGAGTAATTTTTTGTCTCTTAGGGCAAGTATACCAATGCGATACTAAAAAAATTCCACATGAAAAAGATCAAACCCATGGAGACTCCTCTAGCATAAAATTGGAGGAAGGAAGATGCTACTCCAAGTGAAGTAGTAGAAGCTACCATTTATAGGAAGTTTGTGGGTTCACTTATGTATTTGGTGAACACACGACCGGACATGTGCTATGCAGTTAACCATCTTAGTCAATCAATGATTAAACCAACCAAATTGTATTGGAAGGAATCAAATCATGTGTTAAGATACCTTAGAGGAACCACTCAGTTTGATCTTTGGTACAGATAGAGAAAGGGAGTGAAGCTACAAGGCTTCACAAATGCATATTGGGTGAGGAGTCCATCAAACAAGAAGATCACATCAAGAGGAATTTTCAATGTTGGGCTAGCAGCGGTTTCTTCGTATAGCAGGAAGCAGAGATCTATTGCACTCAGCTCAGTAGAAGCAAAGTACATAGTTGCAAGTCAAGCAACATGTGAGGCTATCTGGATGAGAAAAATTATTGTTATGTTGTTTGTCCAGAAGATGGGTCCTATAGTGACTTACGGTGATAATCATAGTTATATCGAACTCTCTAAGAATCCAATATTTCATGATTGATACAAGCATATTGATAAATTTCAGTCTCACCATCTACGAGAATGTGTGTTGAAGCAGATCATGTTGTTGGAATACATTCCTATAGAGGAATAGGATGCAGACATTTTAACAAAGGCATTGTCAAGAGGCAAATTCAAGTTTTAGAGGAAAGATTGGGGTATCAAATAATCCCTTTCTTTCTAAGTGGGAGTGTTGAAAATACAGCAAGAAATTCCTAATTTAACTTTTCCCAAATCAATTAGGAGAAATTTCTATTTCTATTTCAGAGAAATACTTGGAGGTAGTTAACTGAGGTGACATGGCCTCGTCACTCAGTTAACTTAGTTAATTAAATTTGGAGACACTTGATTTGTGTTTAGTTACGATTGATTGCTAATTTATAGCAATCAAGTCTAGTTAATTTGAGTTATTATGAGTTTAATTATTTTTGATTGATTAAGAACTAGTGGAGGTTCTAGTAGCAAGGTGTAACTTCAGCTAATATTTCAATTAACTCATCAATCAACCCAAAATAATTGATGCATGCAAATAACTCAAGTTACCAGTTGAGACTGGAGTTCAAGGGTAGTGTAATATCAATTGTTTAATTTTCTAGGTTGTACAGTTGGTGCATGTAGTCAAAGAAATGCCTTAAAAAATTGTGCAATTCCCAATGGGAAATTTCCCTAATTAATGGGAGGTTAATTCCTTATTAAACAACACAAGGAAATAGGAACTTGGGAAGACATAAAATTGGCGAAATATTGCCCAGGGTTAGTCTATGAAGTAGTGAGATAGATTATATAGTGGAAATGTTGCTCAGGCTTGAGTAAGCATTGTATTTCTTCTCTATTTTCTAATTAATGCAATACAAATAGGAAGGGCTTTTGAGTTGCAGTTTCCCCTAGATAAAATTCAGGGTATGTGTGTTTAATCTCATCTCATTTTTATGTTGTGATTTCACGATCAATTAATTGCTTTCCGTTGATGAGTAGAGTATATTCAAATTTTGTTTTAGTGAATTACATAAGCAGTTTGAATCTACAAGGAATTTCTACAAGTTTAACATAGTGTGTGATGCCCTTAAATCATTGAAGGAGATAACTTGTAACACCCATGGAAATACTTATTTTGTGACTTAATTTATTTTGAGAAATTAAAAAGACATGTGGTGGAATATTGTTTTATTTTCTAACAAAGGAAAAATAATAATGAATGAGAATTTATGTTAGAACATTAATCCTATAAGAAATATGTTAAGAGGCTAACATGAGAGATTAACCTCTAACTATCAAGGGAAAATAGTTGAAGATATTTATTCCTGAAGAGGCAAAGAAAAATAAGAAAGGAAGAAAAAGGGAATTCTATTTTTTTCTTAGCTTGATTTGGAATTTTTGAAACAACAAAAAATAAGAGATTTGATAGAGATTGCGTACCACCTTGGTAATTAAAGAGGTAGAGAGAAATATTTTGTGGTGGAATTTGAACAAGATGTTGTGGGAGATAAACACGATAATGGATAACCCTTACCAATAGGAGATAAAGACTAGTAAACACAAGAAAAGGATTTGCAGGATTTTGCATAGGGTTGTGGAGGTAAAAAACCCCAAGAATATTACCAATTTTAGATGATAGTTAGACGAAGAGCTCATGGGGAACTTTTTGTATAAGCCATTTCAAGGCTGGGAGGAATGTTGAAGCCTCTGGCTTATTTCTAAATGGAAATATATAAATATTTATTCCTTGAAGTACTTGTGTAATCTAGGTGATTTTTTTATATGTTTTAAAATACATATTAAGTATAAAATTTGGAATTAATTGATAATTAGATAAACATATTTTCTAGACTAACTATGTGATTAGAGGTAGACAGAAGATAAAAACGGGGTTCGAATTAGGAAGTTTGTGTCTACAAGTGAAGCTAAAACCTATGTCTATTTTTTAATACAAAAAATCTTCTTTGCTAGGTACAAATCAATTAAACTTGAACTTGAATGGGATAAGAGTTGTCTCGTTTTGTTATATTTAAAAACTTCTAGAATAATAGGGGAAAAATTTTGGTTTTATGCCCAATTTGGACTCATGAATTCCTAAGTGAAAAATATCACCTTCAATATTTTGTAAAGTCGGTCTTAGGCATGAGTGGGATAGGACGTAGAGAACTGGTAGAGATTTCCCATTACAGCGAACCACAAATTATTTGGAATAAATAATATAAAATAGACATATAGGTGTATCTTTATATACTTATATATATGTTTATAAAAAATAAATAAATAAATCTTTAAATATGACCATCACAAAGATATTATACATGGTATTACATTCTTGAAAAATAAAGATATTGATTATGTGAAAGGTAGAATGAATAAAGTAAAGTAAGCAAATATCATTGAACCTATATTTGTCAAGAGTAAAATATTGCTTTGTACACCATAACAAACAAAAAAGAGGTTATGCTCTTTAGTATATACATAAATGAGGAATTTTTCTATATATTTCTATTCAGGAACTAATTAGCAAATGTGACAGCAACATTATGTAAAATTTCTATAATGAATGAAGACCCACAAGAGTTTAGAGTTTAGTCCTCGAGGCAAAATTTTGAGATAGAGTGTTTTTAACAAATATAGAATGAAACTGCAGGACATTAGAGGAATATAAATATATACATTTGAATAATATTTAAATAGTAACCCTTGTTCCTCTTTAGAACCTTAAGGGCTGAAAGACCTCCAATTTTAAAGAAATATTATATGATAAAAGGTACCATAAATATAAAAAGGTCTTCATGCAGGAATTCATGGAAAGCCATAATAAACTATTACTCAAATCCCTAGGTTACATAAGAAAAAAGGAAAGAGGTTTGCATTAGCTATAGTTTCCGGACAAATTTCTAACCCCAATGTTGTGAGCAGGCCTAGGATGAGGCTAAGAAGAATATTCAAAGTGTAGCAATGCTTGTCATGCCATTTGGGTG
This sequence comes from Pinus taeda, assembly GCA_000404065.3. NCBI lineage: Eukaryota > Viridiplantae > Streptophyta > Pinopsida > Pinales > Pinaceae > Pinus > Pinus taeda. Next base: position 27,426 of record APFE030510707.1, read on the forward strand.
TCATTTAGTCACCATAATTAACCCAACAGGAAGAGTGAAATATTTAGAACCTGAACCCAACATTAACGTGTTGGCCTGCCAACAACTCCCCTACTTTTTTATTCAAAATGAAGCCCCCCCAACTAGAAATCTTGGAAATTTTTCCTTTCTTGCACTTGATTGGTCAATAGATTCTGCTATCTTCATTGATTGGCTTCTTCTCTTCTTGCCTCTCCAGGGTTAGCATGATTTTTTGTTCACCTTATTTTCTTTCGATCCTTGTGGTTGAAGTTTAGGTCACCTAATTAAGTGATTTTTCATATCAATTTTAGTTGCACTACATTGCCCTTGCTTTTCTAATGATTTTTCAATGGATAAAACTTTAATGGATTATGACTTATGCTCTTAAAGACTATATTGCTTCATTTGAATAAATTGATTCTTTTAAGTTGTATATTCTCGAGTTGCTATTGTCTCCTCTCGCATTATTCATATGCCCCTACATATATTAATATTAGTATTTTTCTTTCTATATATATATTATCCCACCTACTAATATATTAGTATATATATATATATATATATATAGGGGATATGAAATATGCGAGAGGAGAACAATATGTATATAGAGGTGGAATATATTATATATCCTTATATTATATATATATATAATATATATATTATATATATAATTAATATAAACTATGATATTATTAATTAAATAAGATAAATATGTTACCATAAATTATTTTATATGTTAATATTAAGAGACACACTATAGATATAAAGTGATAGAAATTTTTATAATTAAAGATAGTATATAATATAAATCTATTTATATATAATATTAACATAAGTAAGTTAAGAAATATATATATATATATATTTATATAATATATATATATATAATGTATATATCATTCTATATATATATATTCATTGAAAATATAATCAACTATATATTGTAAAGACTTGATTTAATCATTTAACAACTCCATCATAACTTATAACTAAATTTGAGAAATTCAAATTTAATTTTCCCTAAATTAATTAAGAGAAATTCGAATTTAAATTTCATAAAAATACTTGGAGGTAGTTAACTAAGTTGACATGGCCTTGTCACTCAGTTAACTTAGTTAATTCAATTTGGAGACACTATAATTGTGTTTGGTTATGATTGATTGCTAATTTCTAGTAATCAACTTCAGCTAATTTGAGTTATTATGAGTTTAATTATTTCTAGCTGATTAAGAACTACAGGAGGGTCTAGTAGTAGGGCGTAACTTCAGCTGATATTTCTGTTAACTCATCAATAAACCTAGAATAATTGATGCCTGCAGATAACTTGAGTTACCTAGTTGAGATTGGAGTTCAAGGGCGGTGTACTATCGGTTGTATCATTTTCCAAGTTTACAAGTGGTGCATGCAGTCAAAGAAAGGCCTAAAGGAATTGCACAATTTCCAGTTAGAAATTTTCCTAATTAATAGGGGGTTAATTTGTTATTTAACAACACAAGGAAATAGGAGCTTGGGTAGACAGAAAATGGGTGAGGTATTGTTGAGGGTTAATCTTTGAAGCAGTGATATACATTATACTAGTACAAAGGTTTCTCAAGCTTGAGCAAGCATTGTATTTCTTCTCTATTTTATGATAAATGCAATACAAATAGGAAGGGCTTTTGAGTTTTTGCTTTGCCCTAGATAAAATTAGGAGTATGTGTTGAATCTTGTCATATTTTTATGTTGTATCTTCACGATCTATTAGTTGGTTTCTGCTGATGAGTATAGTATATTCAAATCTTTTGTTTTAGTACATTACATAAGCAATTTGAATCTACAAGGAATTTTTAAAAGTTTAACATAGTGTGTGATGCCCTTAAATCATTGAAGGAGACAACTTGTAATACCCATGGAAAGACTCATTTTGTGACTTAATTTATTTTGAGAAATTAAAAAGACATGTGCTGGAATATTATTTTGTTTTCTAGCAAAGGAAAAATAATAATGAATGAGAATTTACATTAGAACATTAATCCTATAATAAATATGTTAAGAGGCTAACATGAGATATTAACCTCTAACTATCACAGGAAAATATTTGAAGTTAGTTATGCCTAAAGAGGATGAAAAAACAAATAGGGAAGAAAAGGGAATTATATTTTTTTCTTATCTTGATTTGGAATTTTTGAAAGAACAAAAAATAAGAGATTTGACAGAGATTCCAGAAAAACTTGGTAATTGCAGAGTTAGAGAGAAATACCATGTGGTGGAACTTGAGCATGATATTATGGGAGATAAATACATTATCTCAATAACCCTTACCCATAAGAGATAAATACTAGTAAACCTAAAAAAAGGGTTTGCAGGACGTTGCATAGGTTTGTGGAGGTAAAAAACTCCAAGAATCTTGCTAGTTTTACATGACAAATAGAGGGAGAGCTTGGGGGAACTGTCTATATAAGGCAATTCAAGTCTGGGAGGAATGTCGAAGCCTCTGGCTTATTTCTAAATGGAAATGGATAAGTATTTAGTCCTTGAATTACTTGTGTAAGCTACGTGCATTTTGGATATGTTTTGAAATAAATATTAATTAAAAGATTTTGATTTAATTGATAATTACATAAATGTATTTGCTAGAGTAACTATGTGATTACAAGCAAACAGGAGATAAAAATAGTGTTCAAATTAGGAAGCTTGTGTCTACAAGTGAAGGTACAATCTATGGTTGTTTGTGAATGCAAAAAACTTACTATATTAGGTACAAATCAAGAATAGGTGACAAAAAATTAAACTTCAACTTGAATGGTATAAAAGTTGTCTCGGTTTGTTATATTTAAAAACTACTAGAATAATAACATCAAATTTATGGGTTTTATGCCCAAGTTGGACTCATGAATTCCTAAGAGAAAAATATTACCTTCAAGTTTTTGCAAAGTCATTCTTAGGCATGAGTGTGCTAGGACATAGAGAACTAGTAGTGATTTTCCATTACACGTAACCACAAAGTCTTTGGAATAGATAAGATAAAAGATATATAGGTGTTCTATATACTAATATATATGTTTATAAAAAAAAAAAAAAAAAACTTTAAATAGACCATCAAGAGATACTATACATGATATTGCATTCTTGAACAGTAAATATATTGTATATGTGAAAGGAAGTATGAATAAAATAAAGTAAGCAAAAAGCATTGAACCAATATTTGTCAAGAATAAAAGATTGCTTTGTACACCATGAAATCCAAACAAGAGGTTCTACTCTTTAGTATATACATAAATGAGGAATTTTTCTATGTATTTCTATTCAAGAACTAGTTAGCAAATGAGACACCAACATTATGTAAAATTTCTATAATGAATAAAGACCCACAAGAGTTTAGAGTTCAATCCTCGAGGCAAAAGTTTGAGCTAGAGTGTTTTCAACAAATTATAATGAAATTGCAAGACATTACATGATAATAAATATATACATTTCAATCAAGTTTAAACAGTAACCTTTGTTCCTCTTCAAAACCCTAAGGGTTGAAAGGCCTCCAATTTTAAAGAAATATTATATGGTAAAAGGTACCATAAATATAAAATAGCTCCGCATGCAAGAAGTCGTGGAAGGCCATAATAAACTATTACTCAAATCCCTAGGTTACATAAGAAAAAAGGAAAGACATTTGCATCATCTACAGTTTCTGGACAAATTTCTAACCCCAATGTTGTGAGCAAGCCTAGGATGAAACTAATAAGAATAATAAAAGTGTAGCAAGCCTTGTCATGCCATTTGGGTGTCATTTAGTCACCATAATTAACCTGGTAGGAAGGGCGAAATATTTAGAACCTGAACCCAACATTAATGTGTTGGCCTACTAGCAACTCACCTACATTTTAATCAAAATGAAACCCTCCCCGCACTCCTGATTAGAAATTTTGAAAATTTTTCCTTTCTTATGCTTGATTGGTCAATGGATTCTCTTATCTTCATTAATTAGCTTCTTTTCTTCTTGCCTTTCTAGGGTTAGTATGATTTTTTGGTCACCTTATTTTCTTTCGATCCTTGTGGTTCAAGTTTAGGTCTAATTAAGTGATTTTTCATAACAATTTTAGTTTCACTATATTGCCCTTTCTTTTTTGATGATTTTCAATGGTTAAAACTTTAATGGATTCTGACTTATGCTCTTAAAGGCT
>APFE030510707.1:37744-56771 GCA_000404065.3 Pinus taeda
CCAAAGGTGAACATCATGTTGGATATTATCCTTTAAAGTCCCTATGAACACATCAATCCTATGCTCCTCTGGAATATTTTTTACCCTTATGTTCAATTTTTGGATCTCCTCAATGCGCTCCATTATTGAACCCTTTTGTCTGAGATGTATCAATTGGCTAAAAAAAGTGTTTCTTTTTGTATCCTCATAATGTGTTGTCAATTCTTCCGTAAAAACTTCCCAAGTGATAATTTGTTTACGAGAGCAAAGCCATTGATACCATACAAAATGATTTGGTTCCAAATATAAAGTTGCAATATGTACCTTTTGTGTGTTTTTGCACATTATTGAGATCGAAAAATTGCTCCATCGTAATACCATGTTGTGGGATCCTTGCCATAAAACTTCCTCATATTGATTTTTGGAATATGGTGGGTCTTCAATCCAACATTAGAGTCTATTAAATCATGACTAACATTTTTTTTGTTCGCATCATGAGTTTCCTTTACCACCCTTTCACCATTAGTAAGTATTTCTTGTAGAAAATTTGTCAAATATGTCTTCAAATCTATCTTCAAATCATCCACCTTAGCTTCCACGCCATTTATCTTAGCTTCCACTTATCTTAGATTCCACGCCATTTATCTTAACTTATGTTATCTTTTGTGAGAGTGACATTTGTTGCACTTGATCTTGTAATTTTGATATATCATGTAGCATTTCTTCCTCTTCTTCATGAGTCATGCTAGAGCTTTCATGTTGCTTACTAGGTGTTTGCATTTTCTTTCCTCGAGGCATTAGTTTCCGATAATAATGCTCTATGCCCTTTGAATTCCTTCAAAATAATTTTTCAAACTAAGCTTAAGCAAAAATTTAAAAAAATCTACACACCTTTCTTTCACTTTGTAGGAGCTCGATATTGCCTCTGATGTATCCCTGTAATTTCAGATCATCTAGTTTTGAAATTGTGCTCAACAATATCCCTCTATGTCCTCTTTCCAATGCCACCATTCTTATCCAAATTGGATTCTCCAAGGAAGAGCTATGCCAAATCTCCCACAGTGACCTAATTATAGACTAGTTCAGTAAAGCGAACTTGTACGACGTGTCACGTGTCCCTGTTTCGACCTTTGGCTCTAAAAAATATATACAAGAAACTATATTTTGTACTATTTCTGTAACTTCTTACAAATTTTGCAATCTGATGCATAGAGAGAAAGTTATGACGATTTTCCCCATGTCACCTGTTTGGAATGTAATTCAGGAGTCTGCAAAAAGATGAACTTTCTCGAATCATATATCTGTAAATATAGTGCGAAAAGCTATGAAATTTGGACCCGAGGTTCAGTGCGATTTCATCTCAAATGGGTTTTGTTTTTTTCTTATGAAATGTCAGAGAAAAAGAGTTATAGTGAAAATGCCATGATGACCTATTTGGAGCAGCAAAACCCTAGAATCAAAATCTCTAATACCAAATGTTATGAAACCAGCTCACAAAAAGATAGAAAAGATAGATCAACACCTTAGAATTCAGCCTCTTTGAGGGGGAAACCTCCTTTACATTACACAAATGAATGATTCTTTGATGATTCAAATGACAAAACCTCCTTTCTATATATAGGAGTCTAAGGAATCACAATATAACCCAGTCGACCTAACAATAATAATATAAAGGCAAAAAAATAACAATAGAGGGATTCTATGGGTCACAATAATAACAATATGGGGACAATAGGGGCACAACAATATTAATAAGGGATACAACTATAATAGTAATGGGGTAATCACTAGTATTATAGGGACCTAATAGTTGTACAGGTTATGCATGTAGTCAAAGAAAGGCTTAAAGGAATTGTGCAATTCCCAAAGAGAAATTTCCCTAATTAATACGAGGCTAATTCCTTAGTGAATAACGCAAGGAAATAGGAGCTTGGGAAGACAAAAAATTGGCAAATTATTCATGAGGGTCAGTCTTTGAAACAGTGAGATATATTATACTAGTACAAAAGTTGCTCAGGCTTGAGCAAGTATTGTATTTCTTATCTATTTTCTGATTAATGTAATTAAAATAGGAAGGGGTTTTTAGTTGTTTCTTTCCCCTAAATAAAATCAGGTGTATGTGTGTTTAATTTTGTCTCATTTTGATGTTATGATTTCACAATCGATTAATTTCTTTTCGCTAATGAGTACAGTAGATTCGAATCTTTTGTTTTAGTAAAATACATAAATAGTTTGAATCTACAAGGAATTTCTAGAAGTTTGACATAGCGTGTGATGCCCTTAAATCATTGAAGTAGACAACTTGTCATATGAATGGAAAGACTTATTTTGTGACTTAATTTATTTTGAGAAATTAAAAAGACATGTGATGTAATATTTTTTTCTTTTTTAACAAAGGAAAAATAATAATTTATGAGAATTTATGTTAGAACATTAATCCTATAAGAAATATGTTAAGAGGCTAGCATGAGAGATTAACCTCTAACTATCAGGGAAAATAATTGAATCTATTTATGCCTAAAGAGGTAGAAAAAACAAAAATGGAAGAAAATGGAATTTTATTTTTCTTACCTTGACTTGGAATTTTTGAAAGAACAAAAAACAAGAGATTTCACAAGATTGCAAACCACCTTGGTAATTGCAAAGTTAGAGAGAAATACATGTAGTGTTGTTTTAATCAACCTTAATTGACTTCAGACTGCAACATTAATTATCAACCCAGGTTAGGTCTTCCTGTTTCAATGGAGTTTGCATTGTCTATGCCAATACACTCCAACCAAGCATAAGAAAGTGTAGAGAAGTTGTGAAATGTGTTGTTGATATAAATTTTTGAATCAAACCATGTGTGTAGATACAAAAAACACTCTACAGAAATAATCACAATTCGCAAATATTGAAATAAAGGCATGCCACACTAGAACTAACATCTATTCCAACTGGTTACTATTGCTCTATTATTTAACTCTGTGTAACAGCATAAGATAAATGGAAACAGCAGCAAATGCAATCCACGATTCATATAACAACAATGAAAAACCATAAATCAATAAACTGAACTGAAATGTACACTACCTAATCACTGCAATACCTGCCAAAGAGGAGGGCCCTTCCTCCTCAGCAAGGCACAGGAAGAACACAAAAAGTGATTAACAAATCAGGTGGAAAGTAACAACATCACTGTGCCAATTGATATTGAATAAGTTCAGGATTACAAAAACATGGTAACAATGCTATTTTATATGGCGTATGCTAATACATAAAAATTTGAGCCCTTTATAATTATTTCAGCCCAAAAATTAGAAAGCAAATCAGTCATGAGAATCTCTCGATTCTCATGTTGTTCAAAAATAAAGAAGTTACAACTTATTACTAAATAAATATACATTAGTTACAACTGCATGAGTCTTGTTGCTTCAAAAATAAACAATTCTATTGTCGACAATTATTATGTGGAATAGTGCCCACATTTCCAGCTTCACTGCAACAACATTGAGCAAATGGTGGTTTGGGATAACGCGGCATAACTAACAACATCATTGTTGATGTGATGGCGGATCCACGTGACATGTAACAATGTCTCATGTGTAACAACAACCTATAACCGCATCGAGTGTGTAACAACAATTTGTAACAGCAACAACTTGTAATAGTAGCAACCAGTGTGTAACAGCAATCTGTAACAACAACAACATGTAACAACACCTATTATATAGCAGCAGTCTGTAACAACACTCAGAGTGTAATAGCGAACTGTTCTACCCTTTCCTACACTTAATCCATGCTACTTGTTTACTTCATAGCTTCTTCACACGAGCCAACACTTGAAAAACATGAACTTCCCAAAATACTTCTTCAATGCTCTCCCGGTTAGCCACAAAAAGGAATAAATCCTCGTATTATTCAGTAAAATAAAGCAAAGTAACATGGCATTAATATGGAATTTGAAAGATAAGAAAATAGAGAGTTTGTTCATATAAGGGCACAAGCTTGGAGGACAGAAAGGTCAAAACAAGGGAAAGAATGTGCAAAAAATAGGTAAAAAACCACACCCAACATCTCCCCTCAACTAAAGCAACTGCATGTCCCCATTCAAAATCTTATTTCCTTCTATTGTGCCCCCATTGGAAATATGTGAAATTTTAGGCACCAACATTATCATCACCTGGAGCTCTGAATCCTTGGTCGGCCATTAACTCACGTGGCCAAGATTCCTCTTCATAACCACACAATATATAATCGGGCTGATACTCCTCCAATGGCAACCAGATCAAAGGGAATTTGAACCCAAAGCCAATCCAGAACGCCCCCAGTGTCATAAGAATCTGAGCATTATTCTGGCACCTGTGTAACAACGACCACAAATTTCTCGTACTCAAAGGGGTCTCCTTCCTACAATTTTACACTACAAGCCTCATTGCGCTTGAGACATCCAACTAGCGCTTGGATCCTCATGTTTGCAAACATGTTGAGGTATATCCTCATGATTCTCCTTCTGTAAATGGCTGATTGATATTTGATTTCCATATTTCTTAGGAACCATTTGAACTCTCGCCAGAGTTCGTAAGCCATTCCTGGTTCAGCCCTGACCCACAATGTTGTCTTTTCCTCATTAGTCTATATTGTTTTCTTGGCCAGTTTCCACTCAATCGGATTCCTCATAAATGAGAGGAATGCTCGCAACTGCAAGTCTCCCATGAAAGAAATGACGCTCGCCACCATCCTCGTGCTCACAAGTTCACACATCATATTGTGCAAAAATAGTTTGCATAAAAAATTATGATCATTAAAATCATAGGAATGGAAAATTTCTAAGAAGGTGTGGGTTAAAGAACCCATATAGGACCTATTCTCACAAACTTCCCTTAACTGGAATAAGTAATAATGTTCCCACAGGAACACAGGGTATGATGGGGATGGCCGCCTGCATGCTAGCAGGTTTAGAGCAAGGTCATGGAGTTTGGTCTTATCAAACATTAGGTCGAAGACCTCCCGATGCAGCTGATGCAGTTGTTCATCCTTTTTCTTCATAATTTATTTATGCCTCCATGCCTCCTCTTCTATTTCCCATTCTTCTTTTAACCATCCTTCTCTTAGGGAATCCATCATTCTCTTATGCGTCTTGAGTGGAATCACTCCCTCCTGCAATGAGAGTGCCAACTACTTCCAGTTTTACAGCTCTCCCAATATCAACAATTTCTCAAAATTCCATCCTTCAACAGGACGCGACATTCCCCCACATGCATCACCAATTAAATGTGTAGCAACCTCCTAGGGGTGAAATTATCCCACTTCAACTACTGGTTCTTGTCTAACAGTAGCTTCCTCAGTGGGTTTAATCACGGTTTCTTTATTTTCCTGGTCAGCTTCTATTTTTACTGTTGGTTCTTGTGTGGCAATAGTAATATCCACAGGCTTTTGTTCATCATTTTCCTTCGGACCAGCTTCAGTCTCTACTATTGGTAACAATAGCAGTGACCATCGACCCATGGATATTATCTTTTCCTTCCTCCTCTTGGCTAATTTCCTCCTCCATTGTTGTTCCTAGTGAAACAAAAGTGTCAGCCAAGGGTTCTTGTGTAACCATTGCTTGATCACTCCCTATGGATTGTGTTGTCTCAGTTGCTGGTTCTTGTGTATTAGCAACATTCTCGACAGGTTTTGGTGCAACAACTTCCTAGTTTTTAGTTTGAATCCCCCTCGAGGTAGTGTCTGCTGCACATAATTTGTATCCACCTTCCACCAACTTCTAAGCATAGGCTAAGCACAGAGTGCCCGAGATTTCTCCCATTCTGGCCCTGTCCATGACCTCTACCAAAGTATCATCCCTAGGGCTCTTGGCTCTGCCTTTACTACTACTAGCTATTCCCTCAATCATTTAATTTATTTTTCTAAAATATCAATTTTCGACAACAAAGATTGGGTTTCGCTCTTACCAGGTGAAGGAGGTTTTTTTGGCTGAGCTTGCCCCTCTTCCTTCTACTCAATTGCTTCTTCATCCTTTCCTGACATGGATGGGGACTTTGGGCACCCACTAACCCTTATTCTCTACTTTAGCCTTCTATTTCCAATTGGTTTATCAATTGACTTCTTGCTGACCCTCACTATCAAGGACTGAGGTTGCTCTTTTGCCACTTCTAGAGTTTCCCCAGCTATCTTTGTTTGCCTTCTGCGAGTGGTCCTAGGCATTTTTGGCATCAATTCCTCCCAATTCTTGCCCTGTTAGCTCAAGGCATCCATCATAATGAGTTTAATGAGGCCATGGTTCATAACACACGTTTCTGGATGTGCAGCCATTTTCACAGCTGCACCCATGTGCCTAATATTGCCCAGCAAGAAATAAGGAAGGTTGATAAAATACTAATGGTAGAGATGGTTCAACAATGGGAAATGATAATTAAACACAATTGTTTCCCTTCCCTCACAAGTAATTTACTTAATGAGGAAAAGAGCAACATCCGTCCATGGCTGGGGGAGTGATAGCCTATCAATTCCCCTACCTTTCTTACCAAAGACTCACTTTCCTGAAGAAAATCCCCTTTCACTGAGGGGTCACTAACCTTCCTAGTAAACCATCTCATCCCTTCTGCTGGTAATCTGTTTACTCTGGCAATAACTTCTTCCATGAACTCCAATTTCAATCCTCTAACTTCCATCTAGTTTCTTTCCAAGTTCTTTGCAAATTCCATGGCCACACCATTGTCCGATCCTTCCAATCTCTAGAAGAATTCAAACCATCCTGCATCTTTAAAAACTCGGCATGCTTCAGGGAAACCTTCCAAGGCTTCTGTGTACCTTGGCTTGTGCCATATTGCTGCTCCTCCCATTGCCTATGCAATTCAATGCTCTTTCACTTGTTTATCCTTCCCTCTGGTACACACTCTAGATGTTTCAGCCTGTACTACTATCTTCCTCCTCTCTGAACACTTTGAATGGGGATTTAGTGCTTCCATCATGGGTAAATGGTAGGGTGGCAAGGTCACATAGGTGAAGATTTTGGATTAAGATTTTGTGTGCATAGTTCATACTTATTAATGAAATTTTCCTTAATGGTGAGTCATGGGGACATCTCATTAATGGTGCCCTTACCTTTTTTGGTATGGTTCGGCATTAAATAACGATAAATACCAGGCCACATGCCTTAATTGCTTTATATTTCAAGTAATTACAAATCATGCGATGGTCATGTCGCTATATGATTCATTCCCCCCCACTTAATTATGACAGTCGTCCTCGGTCGTCAATAGTCATGTTAAGTTGCCATAATTACAAAAGAAAACGAATTCATTTTTACCTTTTTGATGATGTACCTGGTGATGTGGAATGAGCTAATGGGCGGCGTGACGTCGAATCATCCTCGAGCAGTGAGACATGTGAACTTAAATATGATGACAAGGCTCACAGTGATGTTTTTGCTCTTTATTATAATAAAAGATCTCGTTTTATTCCTAAAAAGACATCAGTTGTTACATGTGTAACAACCAAGATGACTGATGTATATTAAATTAATATCTTCAAACAAAATATCGTGTAACAACACTTATCACATGATATACTTTGGAATAACAAATGTTGTTACGGAGGGTGTAACAGCCGCCACTATGTGGTTTTCAACTACTACAAAAGTGTCTATCTATGCCTGAGAAAGGTTTTCACAGCCAGATTATTATTATTATTATTATATATAATTTTTTTTTTTGGAACGGTGTAACAGCCACCATCAATTGGCTTTCAACTACTACACTTATTGGAAAAATTAAAAATTTTGTAGCACAAGGGGCCTTTCCCCTATTCCCATAATCTGCAGATCCATATTTGTGACAATGTTGACGAATGAATCCTTCGAGGTAGGTTTGTGATACAATCAAAGACAGTGCCCATTTGCAAGTAATGATGTCCTTTCACTATCAATGGTTACCAAATTTACATTCCTATTGTCAAAGACCACATCTACATCATAAGGACCTAGCCATCTGGTCCAGAGCTTACCCTTGAAGCCTTTAAACCTTGATTCGTATAAGAGAGCCCAATCTCCCTTTTGGAATTACTTCTTATTTTTTAATCTATTGTGCCACTTAGCTCTCTGCTGCTAGCTAATATCTATTTGTTGGATAGCAGCCAACCGTTTCTCCTCCAATTCATTGAGCTGGTTAAATCTCTACCTTTGTGTTGTAGCCAAATCCAAGTTGACCTGCAATGTTTTCCTTAGTATTTTTATTTCAAATTCAATGGGGAATAAAGGGTTCTTTCCATACAGAAGTTTATATGGTGAGAATCTAATGGTGTTCCTCCATGTAGTCCTATATGCCCATAACACTTCTGGAAGTTTGTCAGCCCAATTTCTTCAATGATTGGCCACAGTCTTAGTAAGGATTCCCTCAATTACTTTATTAGTGCTTTCTACCTGGCCATTCCCTATGGATGGTAAGGTGTTGTGATTCTGTGATGGAGTTTATATTTTTCGACCAACTCCTGGATCTTATGATATGTGAATTGTGGTCCTCCATCTCTGACTATCTCTCTGGGTATGCCAAATTGGAAAAAGATGTCTTCAAATAGGAAGTCTAAGACAACCTACTCTATGGCTCTGGTTAGTGCCTTCGCCTCAACCCATTTCGTGACATAGTAAGTACAGAACAAGATGTATGATCTCTGTTTAGATGAAGGATTGATTGGTCCTAAAAAATCTAGAGCCCACTTCTCAAAATGTTCTATGTTGATTTGGGGTTGTAACAACATCTCATCTAATTGCAGTGGTTGGCCCATCCTTTGACAATTGTCACAACCCCTCACAAACTTCTTGGCATCCTAAAATATTGTTAGCCAGTAGTATCCTGTTGAAAGGACTTAGTATCATGTCCATTTGTCTGTGAAGTGTCCTCCATAAGGTTCCTCATGGCAAGTTTGGAGGATATCAAAGACCTCATCCTCACTAACACAGCATCTGATCATGGAATTAGGTCTAGTGTGATAGAGGTTCCCATCTATCCAAGTATATGTAGCACTTTGATGTATGATTTTCTTTTTCTCCTTGGAGGATAAATACTGGGGAAACTTCTCTGCAACAAGATAATTGGCTATATTTTCATACCAAGGTGAGTAAGTAGAAACAGAAAAAAGATATTCATTGGGGAAAGAAGCCTCAATAGGAGTGCAACTGTCATCAATAGTTAGACTAGAAAGAAAGTTAGTTACTACATTGTCTTTTCCAAGCTTATCTACAATAGTGATATCAAATTCTTTTAACAACAATAACTAGTGTGTAATCCTACCATTTGTAATTGGCTTATTCATTAAAAAATGAATTGTGGAGAGGTCAGTGTGTACAAATACTTGATATCTGGTGATGTAATGCCAGAATTTATTGATGGCATGAATGACTGCTAAGAACTCCTTCTCGGTCACTATGTTGTTGAGGTCAACTGGAGTTAGATTTTTACTTATGTAGTAAATAGCGTAAGGTTTCTTATCCTCCAATTGGCCCAAAATAGCACCTAAAGCAATATCTGATGCATCTGTAGCTATGTGAAATGACAGTTTCCAATTAGGTCCTCGCAAGACTAGAGCTACTGGTACACAACATTTCAGCTTTAAGAAGGCCTGCTCACACTTCCCTGTCCACAAGAAATCAACATCCTTCATGAGCAAGGAAAATAATGGCGATGTAATTTGTGGAGTACTGAAGAAGGTATGTTTTTATTGACTATTTTGTCATCTTTTCTTTAAAACTCATAACCTCTTTGCATCATGAACTAGGTAGATAATAAGAAATCTTGACAAAATATATGGGATTTATACGCAACATAAATTCACTAATAATTTCCATTTCTTATGCAGAAAAAGGGAAAAACGAAAGATTGCAGTTCCAAAGAAAAAGACAGGGTCAAGTTAACTTATGTCCCTTTGGTGGGGAACCACATGCAAACAAGGCGATCCAAATTAAACATATCAGCCAAGGAAGGTAAAAGGAGATATCAACTTGGCGCAAGAGAACAAATGGATAACTGAGAATTAGCAGTTTGGCGAATCCCTCAGGATCCTTTGATCCTGAAGGATCGTTGCCTTAAATATTTTTGCATCATTGATATCTCGACTTTAGCTGTTATAAAAAGGGGCAACACTGCTAGCTCGGGGGGGATCTGCTATCATTTTTCTATGTAACTTTTCTCTGTATTTGAGACTTTCATCATCGACTCTCATTGAGAAGTGATCCACTATAACTTTGTTTTAATGCTTTAATATAAAACTGGTTGTTGTTCCATCTTTGATCCTAGAATAATCTCAAGCGATGTGTCCCTGGAGGCTAAGGGCCCAGCCCTGGTGGAACACTTGCTCCTGTACTATTATCTTTAGTTCATGTGTGGTTTTCATTATCAGCTTTGTTCGGTAATTTGATGTGTTTTGTCATTTTACATCACAACTTTGTTATATTTGATTTATGTTCGACTGAGTAATGTCATTCTCTGTGACAGGAATGTCGTATTGTTCATTCTAACTATTTAACGCATTGTTGTTCCTTTAATCATTAATATAATATTGCTAGTCTTTATGGAATGTTATCACTGTTTAATTACAAAGTAACCGTGTTGGAACATTCATAAGCTGGTATTACTGTATTCATCTATGGTTTACATTCAATTGCGATTGTTGTTCAACTGACATTGTTGTTCTATTACGAATTACAATTGTTATTCTTTATAACTCAAACTGATATCTGTGGTATTGAAATCATATTACTGTTTTTCCCATACGAAGGCGTGCCATGTGTGTCATTTATCTTGGCTTATTATGCATTTACATTTGGCTCTAAGTATTGTTCTACATTTCATTGCTAATCAGTTTCCATTCTATTTCCATGTGCTATCTGATTTATTCTTAGAGTAAAGATTGCTATCTAATTTCTGTAGGATACGATTGCTACACTTATGTCTGAAGGCTAAGGTGTTGCTATTTATAAGAATTATTTGTTGTTACATTTTCTAGTTGCGATTCCATTTCTTAGTTGTTGTTCCATTTCCTTGTTGTTGTTCCATTTCCTGTTATTTGCGTTATCATTACTTTGGTGTGCAGAACGATCTGAAACTGTAGTGGGCATTGACATTTGTTGTCTAATTCCCAGTTTGATGATCTGTTCCTTGATTATCTTTAGTTCCATCAATTTACAGAGGGATGAGTTACTATTATTGGACCCTTGACTGATAAATTGCTTAGTTTTCTGAATGCATGATTTTAAGCTTAAAGTGCTTTGCTGTAAGTAGATCTTGTTTTGAGCATCCGTTTACCCTTGTATTTTGAGCACTATACTACTAGCATTACTCTGACAAATGACAGCCTCAAACTGAGTACACTCTTTGAGATAGCAAATAATTCCTGGATTGATAAGTTAATGTGAGCTAAATAGAGGTGAAAAAGACCCTTTTTACAGCTCGACATTTTGGCACCATTTCCGGGGAAGAGTGTAGCCATTTGTCTCTTTTCATAGTAGTGTAAGAGCCTGTTAGGAAACAATTGGGTTTTAAAAATGGAAGGTAAGAACCTATGTGTGGAGTATGTAATAGCCCTACTCCCCTACCTACTTTCCTACAGATTTGTTTGTTGTTCTATTTGGGTAGAACCTAGCAGTTGATTTGTGTGCATGACTAAGTAGAAAAATCCAAAAAAGAATCCCCAACCTCTACCAAAGCCTGATAAAGCTAAGGGTCCAATGACCCTTGGCTAATCGACCCTTATAGATGAAATCCTTAAGAAAGCAGAATCTCAGCCTTCAGTAGGACCTAGGAAAGTTACTTCTAGATAGCCTACTAGTTCCCTTCAGGCCACATGATCACCATCTGTAGCTTTTGCTAAGGTGCATAGTCAAACCAAAGAGCAAGATTTTCAAGAAATTGAAAATTCTAGCCCAAAATCATTGCAAGAAGGGAATCTTAGCAACCTCTGTGAAGGAAGAAGAAAGATAGGAGAGACTAAAGAACCAAGATCTCCTCTTGGGGTAATTCAGCCATTAAGCAGTCCAGATAAAGGAAGTACTGAAAAAATCATTTATAACGAAGTCGAAGAAACTCAAGAACCTGAACTCCCCCAGACATTAGGCACTCTCATCATCCTAGATAAAGGAAGTGCTATCAAGTCCATTCTCGTTAAAGCCATTTGTCCTTGACAACTTAGGAATACCCTCCTAGATACCCCAGAAGGTTATTGGCATATATTTGACCAAATGGCCCAGAACCAGCCAAATACCCAAACCTCTACACTACAATACCCCATTGTGGATACTTTAGCTAATGCACCTATGAAAGCAATTCCTCTTCAGCATATCCATACATCCCATGGCCTTACATCAAAAGATCTGAATACATTCCTATTTGAATTCGGTGTGTTGTGTAGAGGTTATGACTATACCACCAATCCCCAGAAGCTTAAGTTATTTCCCTCTACATTAAAAGGGATTGCTTTAAGATGGTTTATGGGATTGGGTGGTGGTGTTATAAATAACTAGGATCAAATGAAAGAATCTTTTCTATAAAAATATCAGGATTATTGCAGGTCTAGAGAGTTAAAAGATGAAATATTTAAGATGGTAGCTAAACCAAATGAAACATTAGGAGAGTAAGTTGAATGTTTCCAGTATAATCTTCAAAGATCTCCTTATGCATCATTACGCTTACCTGATAATGTATTAAAAACAACATTAATTAGGGGAATGAAGGACCAATGGATTGAAACACTAAATATTATGGGAAAAGGAGATATTTATCAAGAAAATTTTGCTTACATTATTGATCTATGTATCAAGAGCTTGAGAGGCAGCACAAAACTAAAACCAACAGAACATGATCGGTTTGTAAGAGATAACAAAATTTCGGCAGAAGGAGTAACCTGTGGAGAAATAGGAAATTTATTAGAAAATTTTAAAACTGACATGTTGGGGACACTGACAACACAACTTGATATTATGCAGGGCAAACAAAAGGAAGCAGAAGTAGAACAGAATTTGGTAATCTTCTATCCTAGATGCAGAAAGAAACATAGCCATAAGGAGTGTCCATTAGACGTAGTCCAAATTTGCGCCATTTGAACAAAAGAACACTCTACAGAAAGCTATCCCCCACTTCCTGGATTGAAAGCAGTATACAAGGAAGTAGAAGAAGAGCTAGAATCAATGTATCTACTCAATCAGCGTCGTTAATGAAAGCCACGACAATCAGGTATTTTTTCAGACCCAACTTCTTCCTTTTAGCGTCCACAACATCATGCTCAACAATATCATACAATGTGGCAAAATCAACCTCCCTTCCCGAATTGGTCATAGCAGTCATTTCCTTCATCATCTCCATGGCCGAATCAAGCAAGCCAACCCAATTGGCCAAATTTTCCCTATACCCCACCATATTGGCAAAATAATGTATATCCAGCACAATGGACCCATCCTACTTCACAGAGTCAAGCCTGGCAGACAAACTGGCAAATACTGATGAATCAGCCAATAGGAACCATCCCACTCCCTCAACCTACACTTCCAGCCTTACAACAAAACCCCCAACCTAACTTAAGACTGCAACTCCCAGCCCAACCCAACCCTAATCTGAATAATAGACCAGTCCAATCTATTCAAATAATTGAAACAATAGAAATAGGAACCGATCTAAGGGAGTGTAATGAGCTTCAATTAAGCTCTGGGTGTATCATCGAAACAAAGGGAGATAAAACAGCTCAAGTTGAAAATCAATTACCTATAGAACAATCACCACAAGAAGAGGACGTGACCAGACAACAAATTCATAATCAAGAAACCACATCCTCTCCCCCATTCCGAGAACGATTAATTATACCTTGACCTATACAATATCCTGATTTTGACATTCTGGGAGAACTAGAAAACCTGTACATAAAAATCCCATTCCTCCAAGCCATTCAAGACATTCCGATATATGAAAATACTATCAAAGAGCTATGTATAAAGAAACCGAGGAAAATAACAAATAATCCAAAAGTCCAAGTAGTTGGCACTCTATCCGACTTATTATCAGGAAAAGAAACACCTGTTAAGTACAAAGACCCAGGAAATCCAATAGTAACCATACAAATCTATGGTCCAACCTTCTCAAATGCCTCAGTTGATCTAGGAGCTGCAATTAATATCTTAACAACCACCACTTGCCAAAAATTGGGCACTACAATAGTAGAACCGACCTCTAATTTACTTGAACTAGCTGATCGATCTGTGGTTAGGCCAGAAGGCACATTACATGATGTCATGGTGTCCGTTGACTCCTGGGAGTATCCGGCCGATTTTCTAATAATAAACCCCAAAAACTGACTTGATGGACATCCATTGATTTTAGGCAGACCTTGGCTTGCAATTGTCGATGCTTATATTGGCTACCGACAAGGCAATATGACCATAACTGGAGGGGAAAATATCAGGAACCTAGCTTTATATCCTCCAGCACAGCCAAGTGTCACAATAATAAAAACTAACAAGCATCCTGTATCAAACCTCACCGAAAATATTAGATCTCCATTAACCATAGAAGAGGCCCTTGACTTCAAAGACCAAACAGAAGATGATGCCATTAATAATTTTATTAGCCAAGCTGAACCGAAATCCCACATACAATGTCACATGATAGAATCAGCATTTGATAATGAATTAGAAAAATCCTCTTAAAGATACACATGATCAAACAATACCTACTACCTCTGTTTCAAATAGTAACATTGTAGAAATTGAGCAAGTAAAGACTTTAAACATTAATGCCAACCTGACTTCTGAACAAAATAATAAGCTCATCCAACTACTGAAGAAATATAAAGAGGCATTTGCATGGGACCACCCTGATATGAAAGGAATTGATCCCCAGTTATGTACACACAACATTTACATAGAAAAGGATGTGAGACCTATTCACCAACCACAAAGGAGACTCAATCCTCATCTAAAAGACGTTGTAAAAGCTAAACTTCAAAAAAATTTAGATGTCAACTTCATCTACCCTATCTCCGATAGTAAATGGGTCTCCCCACTTGTTGTGGTACCAAAAGAGAATGGAAAGTGGAGGATTTGTGTAGATTATAGGGAGCTAAATAAAGCAGCACAAAAGATCACTTTCCCCTTCCATTCATTGACCAAGTATTAGACACTTTGGCAAGAAACAAATTCTTTTCTTTCTTAGATGGCTTCAGTGGATACAATCAAATTAAGATTGCCCCTGAAGACCAAGACAAAACCACTTTTACTTGTCCTTGGGGAAAATTTGCCTATAGAGTTCTACCTTTTGGCTTATGCAATGCTCCTGCTACATTTCAAACGGCTATCCTCAGTATCTTTTCAGACTTAATAATTGAAGGACTCGAAGTATACATGGATGACTTTACACCATATGGAGACAATTTTGACCCAGCATTGGACACACTGAAAAAGTCCTGCAACGCTGCATTACCACCAGACTTTGTTTGAGCCATGAAAAATGCTATATGATGATAACTGAAGGACTTATTCTAGGCCATTATATCTCAACAGCTGGCATATAGGTAGACCCAGCCAAAATTCAAATAATTTTGCTAATTCCTACTCCTACCACTCAAGCAGAGATACGCAGCTTTTTTGGATTTTCTGGTTATTATAGAAGGTTTATAGAACATTTTTCGTATATTGCTGCACCTCTATATGCACTGACAGGTAATGTTGACTTTCTTTGGACAGAAAAATGTGACCATGCTTTTCAAGATCTGAAGAAGCTTGTGTCCACATCCCCAGTCCTTCGAGGACCAAATTGGGACCTGCCATTTCAAATTTCATCAGATGCCTTAGATACAACTATTGGAGCAGTCTTTGGGCAGGAAGAACATAAAAAACCATATGCAATGTATTATATTAGCAAGAATTTATCTCCTGCTGAATTAAATTATACTATTACTTAAAAGGAATTTCTAGTTGTAATACATGTGGTCAATAAGTTCAGGCAATACATTACTGGATATCCTGTTATCTTGTATACAGATCACTCTGCCATAAAATATTTAGCAAATAAACTTGTCACAAATGGCAGAATAACTAGAAGTCTGATTTTATTGCAGGAATTTAATATTACAGTCAAGGACCGACCCGAAAAAGAAAATCATGTAGCTGACTTTCTCTCGTAAATGCCAAAGTCAGTGGATACCGCAGCAGTTGAAGATCAATTTCCAGATGAAACTTTGTTTGTTGTTACTGTTAAAACACCCTGGTATGCTGATGTTGCCAATTACATAGCAGTATGTAAATTACCGAAACATCTGACCCCCAATCAACGAAGGTAGATTGTTTAGCGAAGTGCCCGATTTTCTTAGATTGGGGGCTACCTGGTCCACACAGGAGCAGATATGCACATCAGGAGATGTGTCCGTGAGGATGAAATCTTTGATATCTTGAAAGTTTGTTATGACGGACCATGTGGTGAAAATTTCGTCGATCGCAGAACTGGACATAAGGTGTTGCAAACAGAGTATTATTGGCCCACAATCTTCAAAGATGCAAAAAGGTTCATTCAAGCCTGTGACAGTTGCCAAAGAGCAGGATGCCCTGGTCAGTTTGACGAAATGCCCCTGAATCCATAGTTAGTTATTGAACCATTCGATCGATGGTCCCTCAATTTCATTGGACCAATTAACCCATCCTCGAACCAAAAAACATATATTTTGGTAGCAACAGAATATGTCACCAAATGGGTTGAAGTAGAGGCATTGCTGAGAGCTATAGAGGATTATGTCATACAGTTCCTATTCCATATATTCGTACGATAAGGGCTTCCAAGAGATATAATTACAGACGGTGGACCACATTTTTCTAGTAACAAGATTGCTGCAACACTCAAAAACTATCATATCCAGCACAAAATCACTACTCCATACCACCCACAGGCAAATGGTCAAGTAGAAAGCAGCAATAAAATAATAGAAGCAATCTTAACAAAAACCATTGCGTCGCATAAACGTGATTGGGCTGCAAGACTACTAGAAGCCTTGTGGGCTTACAAAACAACATGGAGAAGCACTACTAGCTATTCACCATACCAATTGGTGTTTGGAAAGGAACCCATTTTTCCCATAAAATTCGAAATCCAAACACTGCGAATAGCACAAGAAGTCGACCTAGATCTAAACGAAGCATAGATTAATAGATTACAATAGATCAATGAGCTAGATGAAATCAGACTCTCTGCCCTTCAAAACACTACATTAATCCAACAACAGTGAGTTAAATGGCATGATGATCGCATTAAAAACAAAGTCTTCCACGAAGGAGATTGGGCGCTCTTATATGATTCCAGGTTTCAGGATTTTCCCGGGAAGCTTCAAACTCGTTGATTGGGGCCATATGAAATCCAGAAGGTACATGATAATGGTACCCTTACTCTAATCACCATTGACGGATCTGGACATAACTTCAAGGCAAATGGCCACTAAGTTCGACTTTACCGTAAACCACTTACTCGGGAGTCCTTCTACCAGCAACTACGCGAAGACTCCGACATGCAAATTTTGGAGGAGGAAGAGAAACCTTCCTCACTTGTGATTCATTAAGTGATTCAATTGTTTTTACATTTTGTACATAATTCCTTTGTTTTGTTAGCATAAATTACTCTTTGTACATATTTTTTTTATATTTGCACTTTACAGCACCTTCACCATTCTATTGTTCCTTTTTCAAGAGGAACAACACTGTCGTTTTTTTCTGTTTCTTTTCTGAAGGGATAGCATTTGTGTGCACTTTTGTTGTTTATGTTGTTCCTTTTTCCAAAGGGACAACATTTTCATTTTGTATTCCTTTTTCAAAGGAACATCATGTTTTGTTTCAGTCATTACTTTTCCACTTTCATTTTGTTGTTCCTTTTTCAAAAGAACATCACTTTGATTTTTGTTGCTCCTTTTCCAAAGGAACGACATTTACATTTTCTATTGTTCCTTTTCCAAAGGAACAACACTTTTGATTTTTGTTGTTCCTTTTCCAAAGGAGCAACATTTTCCTTTTCTGTTGTTCCTTTTCTAAAGGAATGGTATTTGCATTTTCTATTGTTCATTTTCCAAAGGAACAACATTTTTTATTTTTGTTTTTCCTTTTCCAAAGGAACAACATTTGCATTTTCTGCTGTTCCTTTTCCAAAGGAACGACAGTTTTGATTTTTTTTGTTCCTTTTCCAAAGGAGCAGCATTTGCATTTTCTACTGTTCCTTTTCCAAAGGAACGACATTTGCATCTTTTTTTGTTCCTTTTTCAAAGGAACAACACTTGTATTTTTTTTCTCTTCCTTTTTCAAATGACAACATTCTCATATTCCTTTTACTTGTGCTTGTTCTCCTTGCTGCTCCAATGAAAAGATACCTATTGTTCCTACTGTTTCAAGTCTTTTGGAGCACAGCTATACACTTATGCAATGGATACAAAGCTAGAGCATACTGAAATCAACAAATTATATAAAATCACTATTTTTACAAGAAATTTCTATGAATTGATAGGAGGAAAGAGGAAAGGACACAATTCTTCATCACTTTTGTTGTCATTATCCTGCTAATACTAATATGATTGGTTATCTTTATCATGTTGGTTCTTTTTAAATTCCCATAATCTTATTTGATCATTATTAATGAATAAGAGCAAAGGATCTATATTTTTCTATTGAGATGTTAAGACTTCTTCCACCATTCCTACTCTTAAGGAGTGTTGAACCACCCTTTGTGTATAAATAGGAAAGTACTTTATGAAAGAAAAAAGAGAGAAAAATGTTTATATGAGTTTTCAAATGCAACATAGGGGGTCTCATCAAGAGCCAGCCTACCATGATCATAAGGAAGAAAGTGAAGTGGCATTCCCACTATGGCCACCACACCAGGGATATGATCCAAGAGGCACATCAGAAAAAAATAAAGAGTCCTTGGAACAGGAGGTCTCATCACAAGCCGGCCTGCCCACCTTTCACTCCTTCTCGGTGAATAGCATTATGGTTTAACTGGTTACCAAGCCAGCATAATGACCTCCATTTTCACATTGCACAGCACTTCCTAAGCATACACAA
>APFE030510707.1:56781-80665 GCA_000404065.3 Pinus taeda
AAGGAAGGACACAATTATTCATTACTTTTGCTGTCATTACCCTACTAATACCAACATGATTGGTCATCTTTATCATGATGGTTCTTTCTAAATTCCAATAATCTTCTTTGATAATTATTAAGGAATAAGAACAAAGGGTTTATATTTTTCTATTGAGATGTTAAGACTTCTTCCACCATTCCTACTCTTAAGAAGGGTCGAACCACCCTTTGTGTATAAATAGGAAAGCATGTTATCCAAAAAAAAAAAAAAAGATGAATGTTTTGAATTGTCAAATGCAGGATAGGGGTCTCATCAAGAGCCAGCCTACCATGATCATAAGGAAGAAAATGAAGTGGCATTCCCACTATGGCCACCACACCAGGGATATGATCCAAGAGGCACATCAGAAAAAAATAAAGAGTCCTTGGAACAGGAGGTCTCATCACAAGCCGGCCTGCCCACCTTTCACTCCTTCTCGGTGAATAGCATTATGGTTTAACTGGTTACCAAGCCAGCATAATGACCTCCATTTTCACATTGCACAGCACTTCCTAAGCATACACAAAGGATCATGGTTTCATGGGTGAAACAAACAACTCTGTCAAGGTTATGGACACCTGTCAACAGCAGAGCTCTGTTAATGGTATTGAATTCACATTCCTTATACACCAATAGCAATCATCAACACCCTTCTCTATCTTATACCTCTGTAATACGTCAAGTAAGATTATGTATATCATTTCCCTGAACCATTAAATACATGAAAAACTATTATAACCAATCATGACAGAAAAGTGGATAATGACCACATTAGACTCTGTGTGCACGACAGCTGTCCTATCCTCCCAGCCTCACAACATATCACAGCAGTCTCTTATTTGTTAAGCAATCCTATTATACATCTTGATTTCGGCAACCTGTTCCTTTTGTAAACATGGCATCATGGCATACATTGTTCCTTTATGACTCTGCACCATGGTAGTTCAGCATTCTATTCCCTCATTTGATGACCGAGGACAGCCTATCACATTGCATGGGGGGAGGCTGACCTCATAATTTGTTGGTATACGTGTCAAGCTATTATTCGGAAAACTTTTACTTGGGAATAGCAAGGCTTAACGGTATCTCGTTTTTCAATTTGCATGCCTTGCTATTCCTAAGCTATTTCCATATCATACTCTGTAGCAATTAGTAAGAATTGAACGAGCTTTGTTGTTTCATTATTTTCTCTGTGTTCCAACAGTTTGAACAACCTATTGTTCCATTGACATCTATGCGATTTTACAGTAAGCTAAAGCATGGGAGGAAGATCAATTCAGAGAGAACTACAGGTATTGACAGTTTCTGATGATGCATGGGAAATCCTGGCAAGGGCAGGTTGGTTAGTTTATCTCAATCGTTTACAGGAATCTAACGAGACCATAGCAATAGAATTCTTATAGAACTTGCAAGAATATCACTCCATAGTAAGGGGGAGACACATAGCAGTCACCGATGACATAATTGCAGAGGTATTGGGACTTCCAGCCACTGGACTGTGTGGACACTAAAGAAGGAGAGACTGCGAAAGATCATAAAAAATTTCCAAGACGAAGGCCTGAACCTGACAGTCAGAGGAAAGGGAGTTCTACCAGCAGCATTAGGAGAGCCGTGGGCAGAATTAGCGAAGACCATCTAGAGCTACATCACCTGTGAAGGGAGGAAAGATGTGGTAAGACCACGACACCTTAAAATTTTAGCCGTATTAAAACAGAAATTCTCTGTGAACATACCTGCATTTTTAAATTCATTACTTCATGATGTGGCTTGAAGCATGAAAAAATCACATGTAGAATCAGTAGTAAGTCACCATGGGTTGATATGGCTGATAGTTAGTCATAGTCTTGCTCAGTAATAGAGCAGCTGGGAAGAGCTAATTGCCACAATAGATGGGGGACTGACTCTGCCAGCTTCGAAACACAAACATGCTACCAGTACACTGAATAGACCATCAAAATGGAGAAAATCAGTTAGATTGGCATGGATTAGAGGGAGGTTGGAAAATCCCCAGGGGAATACCATCCAACTTATGGAGATAGATGATTCAGGGGATGAGAAACCCCCGTAATTGGAAGGAGAAGAGAATGAGAAAGAATTGGAAGGAAATGAGGAAGGAAAAACGGAGGAAGAGAACAAGCAGCCAGGGCAGGTGGAGGCAGAGACAGAGCAACGCGAAGGAAGCCCATTGAAAAATCCATTGCAAGAGGATGAATTGGACCAAATTCTGGCCAATATGGGCGAATATGCCCAACCTCTCAACCTGTCAGGCCTCCATATTGAGGAAGAACCAAAAGAGCAACCTGCTCAAGACAAAAATGCACCCAAAGAATTGCACGATGAGGAAGAAAAAGAAGAGAATCATTATGTTCATGATGTAAGTATGACAGGAGAGAAAAGTGATGAAGATAGAAAAGAGGAACAATCTGTTCCTAGCTAGATGGCACCAGAAGAATTTCATGGAGAAGAAGGGGTGGAAAAGGAAGTCACCCAGGAAATAACAGAACCAGCTAGGGTTTTTATATCAGAGAAACCCAAACAAAACAACAAAGGAGCACCCCAAGAAGAAAACCAGGGAATTGGCTGAGATAACAGTCCAGGCTCGAGTAAACAGACAGTTGTTCCTTCTAAGAAAATAGAAGGAATTAAAAGATTACGAAAAGAACAACAAAGATTACTGAATGCGATAGCTCAACTTCGACAGCAAATCAAGGTTTTGAAAATAAGAAAGAGGGTAAAAAGGAATTCAGGGTTGAGACAAGCAACCACTCTAGCAAGACCCCTCAAGAAAAAGGTAAGGAGGACCCAAGTCCATCCTGCTATTCAAAACCAAAAGGAACAACATTCCATTGTTACCCATGTTGAAGTACAAATAGATGATATATCGGCCTGTGACAAAGAAGTTCAGACAGAGGCACAACCCTCTGGAGAAATGTGAACCATGAACACGACATGATGCGATAAGAAGATTCAAGTAAACCTTCCTCTTACCACTGCCATGTGGGACAGTGATCTGAGGACAATAACCCTACGAGAGGGTTTGGTACAAGCTCAACAAGCAGTAGAAAAGATCACAGAATAAACGGTTTCTTGAGAAAAGTACGAAGAAGTACAAAAATAGCTAAGGAATGTCAATTTATCTGAAAACTAGGCCTTTGAAGGATGGTGAAAGGAAGAATAAAAAGTCGCAAAGGTAACTCATAGGTTAGATGTAGTTATCAAGCAAATGGATACCTTATGCTCTTTGCACATCGACGTCCTAGCATGTAGAGCCCCTGCTAAGAATTATGCCTTGTTTTTAATGGAATGATATTTGCAATTAAAAATTAAGGCTGTCAAAGCAGGAGCCCCTATACAAATTAAAACTATTGATGATTTTATAAATTGTTGTAAGAACTATGGAGTAAAGGTTCAAAGATTGCTGTGTGAATTCTATCTGCATAACCTTGTGCTAAATCAAGCGAAAGAACAGAACCCTGGCCCTTTCATTTGGGACATCCAACTGCAGGCATTTATTTCAGTTGGAGTTAATCAAATCAAATGGCCTAAAGCCTATAATGCCTTCCAAAGGCAAGAAAACGGATTAGACTTATGGGTAAGAGCTGAGCCTAAAAATCCAGTGCATTTATGGAGGGAACATAGGAACCTCATGAGGACTCCAGGCATGATTGAAGCATTAGGACCCATTCATACAACAACCAATCGACAGGGAATATAATACTTTTTCACTATTAAATACCTTGCCATTGATGCTGCTAAATTTCGATATCATATTTATAATCCAAATATCCAACTCATGGAACCTTTTAATTATGAGAACTTTAAGTTAGCCGCCGATCGCTTGAACCTCTATGGTGAAATTATGTTGAGGGCAGGGCCATCTTGGTTAGGATATAGGTTCTGGAGTTTGATTATTTTGCACCTTGCACCTGGATACCAAGCCCTATATGAAATGCCTGAGGGTCAGACATGCCATCTTTTTGAACACCTAGTTAGGCATCATGGCTGTAGACCACCACATGAAATCCCATCTCTAGCCTACTCTCTCATTGCCTTACATGTCAACTACAATTTTTTCATGAGGGCATGAAAAAGGGTAAGCAGGGGGGTGTGTAGAGTACTGAAGAAGGTATGTTTTTATTGATTATTTTGTCATCTTTTCTTTAAAACTCATAACCTGTTTGCATCATGAACTAGGAAGATAATAAGAAATCTTGACAAAATCTATGGGATTTATACGCAACATAAAATCACTAATAATTGCCATTTCTTATGCAGAAAAAGGGAAAAATGAAATATTGCAGTTCCAAAGAAAAAGATAGGGCTAAGTTAACTATTGTCCCTTTGGCGGGGAACCACATGCAAACAAGGTAATCCAAATTAAAGCATATCAGCCAAGGAAGGGAAAAGGAGATATCAACTCGATGCAAGAGAACAAATGGATAACTGAGAATTAGTAGTTTGGTGAATCCCTCGGGATCCTCTGATCCTGAGGGATCGCTACCTTAACTATTTTTGCATCATTGATATCTCCGCTTTAGCTGTTATAAAAAGGGCAGCACCACTAGCCCGAGGGGGGATCTACTGTCATTTTTCTATGTAACTTTTCTCTGTATTTGAGACTTTGATCATCGACTCTCTTTGAGAAGTGATCCGTTGTAACTCTATTTTAATGCTTTAATATAAAACTGGTTGTTGTTCCATCTTTGATCCTAGAATAATCTCAAGCAATGTGTCCCTGGAGGCTAAGGGCCCGGCCCTAGTGGAACACTTGCTCCTGTACTATTATCTTTAGTTCGCGTGTGGTTTTCATTATCAACTTTGTTTGGTAATCTGATGTCTTTTTTCATTTTACATCATGGCTCTATTATATTTGATTTATGTTTGACTGATAAATATCGTTCTCTATGACAGGAATGTCGTATTGTTCATTCTAACTCCGTAACACATTGTTGTTCCTTTAATCATTAATATAATATTGTTGGTCTTTATGGAATTTTATCGCTATTCAATTACATAGTAACCATGTTGTAACATTCATAAGTTGGTATTACTGTATTCATCTATGGTTTACATTCAATTGCAATTGTTGTTCAACTGACATTGTTGTTCCATTACAAATTACAATCGTTATTCTTTATAACTCATATTGATATCTGTGTTATCGAAATCAGATTACTGTTTTTCCCATACGAAGGCGTACCGTGTGTGTCATTTATCTTGGCTTATTGTGCATTTACATTTGGCTCTAAGTGTTGTTCTACATTTCATTGCTAATCAGTTGTCATTCTATTTCTGTGTGCTATCTGATTTATTCTTAGAGTAAAGATTGTTATCTGATTTTCGTAGGATACGATTGTTGAACTTATGTCTGAAGGCTAAGGTGTTGTTGTTTATAAGAATTAGTTGTTGTTGCAGTTTTTGGTTGTTGTTCCATTTCTTAGTTTCTATTCCATTTCCTAGTTGTTGTTCCACTTCCTGTTATTTGCGTTATCATTGCTTTGGTCTGTAGAACGATCTGAAACTGTAGTGGGCGTTGACATTTGTTGTCTACTTCCTAGGTTGATGATTTGTTCCTTGATTATCTTTAGTTCCATCAGTTTATAGAGGGATGAGTTACTGTTACTAGACCCTTGACTGATAAATTACTTAGTTTTTTGAATGCATGATTTCAGCCTTAAAGTGCTTTGCTGTAAGTAGATCTTATTTTGATCATCTGTTTACCCTAGTATTTTGAGCACTATACTACTAGCATTACTCTAACAAATGACAGCCTCAAAATGAGTACATTCTTTGAGATAGAAAATCGTTCCTGGATTGATAAGTTAATGTGAGGTAAATAGAGGTGAAAAAGACCCTTTTTACGGCTCGACATAATTCTTGAAAAAATTCCTATAAATATTTTGTAATACCTTGCATGCCCCAAGAAACTACGTACCTCTTTCTATGTTTTGGGGGTTGGAATTCTTAGAATTACCTCTATTTTTGCAAGGTCTACCTTGATTCCATCAACAGAAATGTAATGTCCAAGCACGATCCCTTCAGTGATCATCATGTGACATTTCTCAATGCTCAAGGCAACATCAGTTTGTAGACACTGCTCTAGCACTTTTTTCAAATTGACTAATGTTGTTTCCAAAGCATCTCCATAGGGTGTGAAATCATCCATGAAGATTTCTATACATTCATTCAATAAGTCAGAAACAAATTCCAGTATCACCCTTTGAAAGGTTTTTGGCGCATTATAGAGCCCAAAAGGTAGCACTCTGTATCCATAGGTTCCCTAAGGATAAGTAAAGGTCGTTTTATCTTTGTCTTCCAAGGCAATCTGTATCTAATTATAGCCACTAAATCCATCCAAAAATGAAAATTATTTCTTTCCAAAGAGAGTATCAAGAACCTGATCTATAAATGGTAATGGAAAATGGTCCTTCTAATTGGCCTTATTGAGTTCTCTATAATCAAAACAGACTTTCCACTCGCCATTCATTTTAGGAATGATGACAAGCAATGACACCCACTGAATATTAGATATTGGATAAATAAGATTAGCATTCAGGATTTTTTGTAGTTCTTATTTCACCACTTCCTTTAGTGCAGGGTTCATGTGGCATTGTGGCTGTGTGACTGGTTTGTAGCCATCATTCAAATAAATATAGTGAGTGCATAGGTTAGGGTGGATCCCTTTAATATCTGTATAATCCCATGCAAA
Source organism: Pinus taeda (assembly GCA_000404065.3). Lineage (NCBI taxonomy): Eukaryota > Viridiplantae > Streptophyta > Pinopsida > Pinales > Pinaceae > Pinus > Pinus taeda. Next base: position 63,512 of record APFE030510707.1, read on the forward strand.
TGCCTTTTTATACTTCTGTAACAGTTGTAATAGATGTTGACTCTGTTCAGTAGTCAAATTGGGATTAACATTAAAAAAATTTCCAGATTCAATCTCAATTAGGTTGCTAGTAGTAGTTGGAGTAGTTCTCATTTGTTCAAAATATATATCTTCCACCTCTTCCTCCTCATTTTCATTTTTAACAGAAGCAATTGAAAGTGAATTACTAATAAAACAATTACTAACATCATCTTCTGTCTTGTCTTTCAAATATTCAGGCTAAAGCTCATCCCACCAAGGGTTGTACACATCCACATTTAGTTTTGGGGGATAAAGATTAAGGTTCTAGGTTTCCTGGCCATCTGAGATCACCATGGATCCCGTCTTGTAGCCTATGAATGTGTCTACAGTGGCTAGCCAAGGTCTCCCTGAGATCAAAGGATCTCCCCCCCAAAATAGGATTTGGGCTATAGGATAAGGAAATCAATTGGGTATCTCTAGGAAGATATTGTAATCACTACATCTTCTAACATCCCCTTCGGTTTAACATAGAACCTATCGGACATTTCTAGCACAGTAGGAGTGTGTCTCAGTTCTTGTAGCCTAAAAGCGATAAAGAGATCTTTCGTCATTACATAATGGCAACCCTAATATCAATCAATGCATTGGCTATTGGTTGATCATTAATGTAGATGGTGACGGTGGGATTTCATGGATCATGGTACTTAGTGAGGAGAGGCTGAGTAGATATTAAGTTGGATAATTGTCCCATCACATGTATGGTGGCAGGGTCTTTTTGCTTCCTCCCAGGCTTCTTGATGCACAAATCTCTCGTTGTATTGGCATATATGGGTACTTCTTTAAGGGCTTGCAGCAATGGAATTCGTACATACAAATTTTTCAACTCCATGAGGAAATCAGATTTAAGCTATGAAATCATCCTAGGTTCGGCTAGTCTTTGAGGGTATAGGGGGTTTTTCATAACAACAGTTGAATCTATTGTTATAGGTGTATTGGCCTTCCTCGAATTAGTTGTTACAAATGTAACAGTTCTATGTAGGTTAGCTGTTACAAACATAACAACTTCCTCTGTATCAGTTGTTGTAGACACAGTAGCCACCTCAGAGCCTCCATCTTCTCCTCTAGATGGTTCGTAGTCCTCCTCAGTAATGATGGGGGAGTGATTGGGGTTAATCACCATGCCCGATCGCAATTGTATTTCATTAAGTTCCACGGGGGTAATAAAGTAGGTCTGGAAGGTTGTAGGAGCCTCTATGCCCTAAGTTGCTTTATTATTTGGGTTTTGGTTAGGTTGCACATGTAGTTGGGGTCGCACAGGTGGTGGAGAAGCAAGGGCTTGGAAAGTAGGTAACTACAGCTATTGTTGCACAGGTGGTGCAGGCAGAGCTAAATTCTGGGCATTTCCTCTCTAGTTCTGGTTCCAAGGGTATGGTTTGGATTGAGGATATTGAACAGGAGGAGATGGAAACCATTGGTTTGAGGGTGAAGTAAATTGAGATGAAGGAGCGGCAGAATATTTCCATAGATATGGTTGGTTATTATATGCATTGTTCCACAAATTAAAAGGGGAAAAGTCTTGAGACATACCTAGAGGTCACGGTTTTCATGGTCTCCTTGGTGCGATGAAGTAATAGGACTGCACCTCTTCGCTTGATTCTCTGAGTACTACCTTTAGTCTAGGAACCTCCAGACACTTCTCTGTTGAATGCTCCAGCTCGCAGATGTTACACAGGCTTATGCTATTCAATTCACATTCCCTATGAGGATGTTTCTTCAAACAAGTCAGATAGAACACGGCAAGGGGTGAGTACTGAGGATATCAGTCTTGAAATTTTCGAACATTTTCGATCTCTGCTCTAGTTACTACTCTGCCTGCAAATTGTTGTATGCAAACAGAGGCATCCCAAATTGTACTTTTTCCTTTAAACCATCCTCGAGAGCATCGTAGGTAGAGCTTTATAATTTTGGAGAATGGATCTTTTGATATATCCCCCATTCCTAATAGGTTCAGGGTGTCAAGGCAGTCATCCCTCATTCCTCTGATGAATATAGTCTTCAAGATTCCTAGGTCTAAATCGTTGTGTTTAGACCTCTGCAAATTGTAGTGGGACCATTCCACATAATCTTTTAGGATTTCTTCTTCCTTATGTGTCATTCTAAATATCTCCTCCCTTAAGTCCTTAGTCCTATAATAGTCCTTGTACTTTGACAGGAACATCTCCTTAATATCATTCCATGTTGAAATGGAAGCAGGACCTAATCCCATGAACCATCTCAAGGCTGCTCCTTTTAAAGTAGCAAGAAATAGCTTTAGTTTCTAAGCATCTGTTATATAATCATAACTTCTACATTCAGACATCAAACGCAAACAGAAATGTATCTAGATCTTCCACATTCATCCCCTGAAAGGATGGTAAATATGATAGAGGAATGTTTTTCATAGGATCTTCACCTCTAATATTCTCAATTGGGAACTCAAAGGTGGTAGTAGTGGTGTCCTTTTTAGCATTGTTATCATTGTTGTCTCCCATGGTGAATTCTTCTAAACCTTTATGTAGTAGACGTTCTTCAAGTTGTGTTTTTGATGGCCTTGTAGGTGTGATTAATGCCTTAGATACCATTGGGGTTGGTGGTTTCAGCACACTACTTGTATCTGGATATTGATAAATCAATAGCTGCTTTTCCACCTTAGGTGTCCAATGTCCCCCCTCGGTTTCCCCTTGACCCTCGGTCCTCAAATTCTAGCTACTAACTTCCCCTTCTTGCTCATAAATCAAATCCTTGATCTTGGGGGTATGAGAGCTAGCCTTAGAACAATACGATCCTGAGATGGAGGGATTGGAAGTTTCTCCTTTCACTATGGGAGTAACAACATTCTGCGGCCTTGTTTTCCTTGCATTCCTTTGAGAGCTGGACTATTCTTTTTCTGCCTTGGATATTAATTCTTGGATAAATGTCTTCCTTCCCAAATCTTCACTCTTTGTTTCCTTTTTACAACCCATCATTCCTGTGACCTGTTAGAGTGGGGGTGATTTCAGTGTCTCTATAAGTCCTAGAAATGCACACATGGACCCTATGTGTATTAGATCACACTCTAATTACCTCAGCATTCAATAGTGGTGAGCCCACCCAGGTATGTTAGAGCGATGCATAGGTTCTTACCTCTCAGCTTACCACCCAGCGACTGAAGAGCTGAGGACACACTAATCAAAAAATCAAAATTTCATGCGTCCTAGTGATCACAATGGTGAGCCTGCCTAGGTATGTTAGAGTAATGCACAGGTTCTTACCTCTCGTCTTACTGCCCAGCAATTGTGGACTAGGAACACTCTATATCAAACAGACAACTTGGTTGATTGTATCGTCAACTTTCCATCCTCGGCATCGGCACCAAAATGTAGTGTTGTTTTAATCAACCTTAATTTACTTTAGACTACAACATTAATTTTCAACCCAGGGAAGGTCTTTCTATTTCAATGGAGTTTGCACTGTCTGTTCCGATACACTCTAGCTAAGAATAAGAAAGTGCATAGAAGCTGTAAAAGGTGTTGCTTATCTAAATTACTGAATCAAACCATGCATGTAGATACAAAAAACACTCTACATAACTGATCACAACTCACAGTTATTGAAATAAAGGTGTGCCACACTAGAACTAACATTTATTCTAGCAGGTTACTATTGCTCTATTGTTTAACTCTATGTAACAGCATAAGATAAATAGAAACAACAACGAATTCAATCCACTATTTGTACAGCAACAGTGAAAAACCATAAATCAGTCAACTAAACTAAAATGTACACTACCTAATCACTGCAATCCCTGCCAAAGAAGAGGGCCCTTCCTCCTCAGCAGGGCATGGGAAGAACACAAAAATTGATTAACGAATCATTTGGAAAGTACCAGCAACACCGTTACAATTGATATTGAATAAGTTCAAGATTACAGAAACGTAGTAACAATACTCTTCTATATGTCATTTGCTAATACATAAAAAGTTGAGTCCTTTATAATTATTACAACCCAAAAATTAGAAAGCAAATGAGTCATGAATCTCTCAATTCTCATGCCAATAAAAAATAAAGAAGATACAACTTATTACTAAATAAATATACATCAGATACAACTACTTGAGTATTGTTGGTTCAAAAATAAACAATCCTATTGTTGACAACTATTATGTGGAATAGTACCCACATTTCCAGCTTCAATGCAACAAAATTGAGCAAATGGTGGTTTGAGATGACACGACATAACTGCTGACAACATTGTTGATGTGATGAAAAATCCACGTGAGGTGCAACAACATTTGATGTGTAAAAACAACTTGTGACTGCATCTAGTATGTAATAGCAATATGTAATAGCAACAACTAGTGTGTAACAAAAATTTGTAATAGCAGCAACCTATAACAGCACCTAGTATATAGCATCGGTCTGTAACATCACTCAGGGTGTAACAACGAATTGTTCTACCCTTTCCTACAATTAATCCCTGCTACCTATTTGCTTCATAGCTTCTTTGCGCAAGCCAACACTTGAAAAAGATGAACTTCCCAAAATATTTCTTCAATGCTCTCCCAGTTAACCGCAAAAAGGAATAATGCCTGATATTATTAGGAAAAATACAACAAAGTAATATCACATTAAAATGGATTTAAAAAGATAAGAAAACAGAGAGTTTGTTCATATAAGGGCATAGGCTTGGAGGACAAAAAGGTCAAAACAGGGGAAAGAATGTGCAGAAAATAGGTAAAAAACCACACCCAACAATACCCTGTGGTGGAATTTGAACAAGATATTCTGGGAGATAAATACATTATCTGGATAACCCTTACCAATAGGAGATAAATACTAGTAAACCTAAGAAAATATTTTGCGGGATGTTGCATAGGGTTGTGGAAGTAAAAAAATCCAAGAATCTTCCCAGTTTTACATGACATTTAGAGGGAGAACTCAGGGGGAACTGTCCGTATGAGCCACTTCAAGACTGGGAGGAATGTTGAAGCCTTTGGCTTATTTCTGAATGGAAATAGATAAGTATTTAGTCCTTGAATTACTTGTGTAAGCTACGTGAATTTTGAATATGTTTTGAAATAAATATTAACTAAAATATTTCGATTTAATTGATAATTAGAGAAATGTATTTGCTAGACTAACTATGTGATTACAAGCAGATAGGAGATAAAAACAGGGTACAAATTAGGAAGCTTGTGTCTATGTTATAGCTCCAAATCTCACTCTTGATATTTGTGATGTTGCATTTATGGCCTAGGGCAACCCCTCCTTCCAGACTTGGTCCAAATACTTAAAAAACAATGTTTTACTCCTTGTATGTGACATTGTCTTGAGCTAAACGCATGTGTACATGAGTCTATGTATACCCAACCCACGTATATGTCTTAAAACACTTAAAAAAATCAAATCTCCTTAATTTCGGGCGGAGATCACAGGTTTTACCTATTGATTACCTATTAGTGCCCGTGGCCCAACTGTTCCCAACGAATTCCCAACTAAAAAACTACTTTGGGAGAAGTATAAAAATGCTTCAGTGGGAAGGCCTAAAGGAGGAGAGAGGAGAGGAGAGAAGAGAAATAATTACTCTGCTAATATTATCCCTAATCAAGTCTGAAGATCCCTGTGATTCCAGCACTTCACCCACTATAAGAAACCATTGTTTCTTTGAGTTATGATGTCATTTCACTAGTTGAGATATTCTTGTGTGAGTCATGGAAGGAGCCTTTTGAAGACTTGGGATTGGACGGACCCTGAGGACGGTTCCACTTGGAGCCAGCAAGAGGAAGATTCAGGTGATATCATTCCTTGCTTTGTTTTAATTATCTGCAATAAAGAAACATTTGTCTTGTTCCCGAAATCAATCTTCTTTATGCATTTGATGTTATTGTTATGGTTTACATATGAATAATTGTTTCAATGTATAATTAACCATATTTCGATAAGTTATGAAGTTTATTTCTATATGATACCTTCTTTATATATTTCTATGCTTCTTTGAATTTCCTGTTTTGCAGGTTCAAGGATCGAGAGGAACTCCAAGAGGGTTTGGATCCTAGTTGGATCTACCCGAATAAGGACCCCTAGGTGCACCTCTCTTTGCATAGTTTTCTTATTTATCATGTCTGCGTGGAATGCTTGTTTTTCACTGTGGATAACCCCTTGCTCTACTAGGGTGTTGACGCAAAGCCCTAGAGGACTTAGTCCCTCAACAGTCTACAAGTGACGGTACAATCTATGATTATTTGTGAACGCAAAATACTTTCTATGTTAGGTACAAATCAAGAATAGGTGACAGAAAATTAAACTTCAACTTGAATGGTATAAAAGTTGTCTCGGTTTGTTATATTAAAAACTACTAAAATAATAAGGTCAAATTTTTGGGTTTTATTCCCAAATTGGACTCATGAATTCCTCAGAGAAAAATATCACCTTCAAGTTTTTGCAAAGTCGTTCTTAGGCATGAGTGGGCTAGGACGCAAAGAACTGGTAGTGATTTTCCATTACATGTAACCACAGAGTCTTTGGAATAAACAAGATAAAATAGATATATAGGTGTAGCTTTATATACTTATATTATATGTTTAATAAAAAATAAAAATAAATCTTTAAATATGACCATCACAGAGATATTATACATGGTAATGCATTCTTGAAAAATAAAGGTATTGCATATGTGAAAGGAAGTATGAATAAAATAAAGTAAGCAAAAAGCATTGACCGATATTTGTCAAGAATAAAAAATTGCTTTGTACACCATGAAATCCAAATAAGAGGTTCTTATCTTTAGTATATACATAAATAAGGAATTTTTCTTTGTATTTCTATTCAAGAACTAGTTAGCAAATGAGACAGCAACATTATGTAAAATTTCTGAACTAGTTAGCAAATGAGACAGCAACATTATGTAAAATTTTTGTAATGAATAAAGACCCACAAGAGTTTAGAGTTCAATCCTCGAGGAAAAAGTTTGAGGTAGAGTGTTTTAAACAAATTAGAATGAAACTACAAGACATTACATGATTATATATATATATATATATATATATACTATATATATATATATATATATATATATATATATAATATATATATATATATATATACATATACATTTCAGTCAAGTTTAAACAATAGCCCTTGTTCCTCTTCAAAACCCTAAGCTGAAAGGCCTCCAATTTTAAAGAAATATTATATGGTAAAAGGTACCATAAATATAAAATAGCTCATCATGCAAGAAGTTGTGGAAGGCCATAATAAACTATTACTCAAATCCCTAGGTTACATAAGAAAAAAGGAAAGAAGTTTGCATCAACTACAGTTTCTGGACAAATTTCTAACCCCAATGTTGTGAGCATGCCTCAGATGAAACTAAGAAGAATAATAGAAGTGTGGCAAGCCTTGCCACGCCATTTGGGTGTCATTTAGTCAACATAATTAACTTGGCAGTAAGTGAAAAATATTTAGAACCTGAACCCAACATTAATGTGTTGGCCTACCAACAACTCACCTACATTTTTAATCATAATGAACCCCCGTGATTAGAAATCTTGAAAATTTTTCCTTTCTTGTGCTTGATTGGTCAATGGATTCTCTTACCTTCATTAATTGGCTTCTTCGCTTCTTGCCTCTCCAGGGTTAGTATGATTTTTTGGTCACCTTATTTTCTTTCGATCCTTGTGGTTCAAGTTTAGGTCACCTAATTAAGTGAGTTTTCATAACAATTTTAGTTTCACTACATTGCCCTTTCTTTTTTGATGATTTTTCAATGGATAAAACTTTAATGGATTCTGACTTATGCTCTTAAAAGCTAGATTGCTTCATTTCAAAAAATTCATTCTTTTAAGTTGTATAATCTCGAGTTGCCATTGTCTCCTTTGGCATTATTCATATCCCCTACATGTGTTGATATGGACTTTTTTCTTTATATATATATATATATATATATATATATATATATATATTATATATATATATATATTATATATATATATATATATATAATAAACTATGATATTATTAATAAAAAACATAAATATGTTACTAAAACTAATGTTAGTATGTTAATATAATAGACACACTATATCATATAAACATGATAGAAACCTATTTATGTTTGCAAAGTATATAATATAAATATGTTTTGTATATAATATAAACATAAAGTAAGTTAACAAATATGCATGTAACTAAATGTACATATGTATATATAACTAAATTCATATATATATATATATATATAAATCCATTATCACAATCAATTGTACATATATCATTCTATTATATATATTCTTTGAAAATATAATCAACTATGTACGTTAAAGATTTGATTTAATCATTTAATAACTCCATCATAAGTTATAATTAAATTTGAGAAATTCAAATTTAATTTTTCCCAAATTAATTAGGAGAAATTATAATTTCAATTTCATAAAAATACTTGGAGGTAGTTAATTGAGGTGACATGGCCTTGTAACTCAGTTAATTCAATTTGGAGACACAAGTTCTATTTAGTTATGATTGATTTCTAATTTCTAGCAATCAAGTTCAGTTAATTTGAGTTACTACGAGTTTAATTATTTCTAACTGATTAAGAACTAGTTGAGAGTCTAGTAGCAAGGCATAACTTCAGTTGATATTTTAGTTAACTCATCAATCAACCCAGAATAATGGATGCATGTAGATAACTCAAGTTACCCAATTGAGATTGGAGTTCAAGGGAAGTGTACAATCAGTTGTATAATTTTCCAAGTTGTACAAGTTGTGCATGTAGTCAAAGAAAGGCCTAAAGGAATTGCACAATTCCCAATGAGAAATTTCCCTAATTAACATGGGGCCAATTCCTTAGTGAATAATGCAAGGAAATAGGAGTTTGGGTAGATAGATAAGTATTTAGTCCTTGAAGTACTTGTGTAAGCTATGTGAATTTTGTATATGCTTTGAAATAAATATTAATTATAAGATTTGGAATTAATTGATAATTTGATAAATGTATTTTCTAGACTAACTATGTGATTACAAGCAGACAGGGGATCAAAATAGGGTTCAAATTAGGAAGCTTGTGTCTAGAAGTGAAGGTAAAATGTAACAATGTTTTTGAATATATACAATCTTCTATGTTAGGTACAAATCAAGAATAGATGAAAGAAAATTAAACTTCAACTTGAATGGTAGAAGAGTTATCTCGATATTCTATATTTAAAAGCTATTAGAATAATAAGGTCAAATTTAGGTTTTTATGCCTAGGTTGGGCTCATGAATTCCTCAGAGGAAAATATCACCTTCAAGTTTTCGCAAAGTCAGCCTTAAGCATGAGTTGGCTAGGGCGTAGAGAACTGGTAGTGTTTTCCCATTACAGGTAACCATAGAGTCTTTGGAATAGATAAGATAGAATAGATATATAGGTGTAGCTTTGTATAATTATATATAGGTTTATAAAAAATAAATAAATAAAACTTTAAATATGACCATCACAGAGATATTATACATGGTATTACATTCTTGAAAAATAAAGATATTGCATATGTGAAAGGAAGTATGAATAAAGTAAAGTAAGTAAAAATCATTGAATTGATATTTGTCAAGAATAAAATATTTCTCTGTACACCCAAAAAACCAAATAAGAGGTTCTATTCTTCAGTATATACATAAATAAGGAATTTTTCTATGTATTTCTATTCAAGAACTAGTTAGCAAATGTGACAACAACATTATGTAAAATTTCTATAACAAATAAAGATCCACAAGAGTTTAGAGTTCTGTCCTCGAGGAAAAAGTTTGAGGCAAAGTGTTTTTCACACATATAGAATGAAATTGCAAGACAATACAGGAATATAAATATCTACATTTGAATCAAGTTTAAACATCTTCAAAACCCTAATAGCTGAAAGGCCTCTAGTTTTAAAGAAATATTACATGGTAAAAGGTACCATAAATATTAAATAGGTCATCATGCACAAAGTCATGGAAGGCCATAATAAACTATTACTCAAATCCCTTGGTTACATAAGAAAAAAGGAAAGAGTTTCACATCAGCTATAGTTTCTAGACAAATTTCTAACCCCAATGTTGTGATAAGAATATTAAAAATGTAGCAAGCCTTTTCATTGCATTTGGGTGTCATTTAGTCACCATAATTAACCTGGCAGAAAGAGTGAAATATTTAGAACTTGAACCCAACATTAATGTGTTGGCCTGCCAACAACTGTGTTACATTTTTATTCAAAATGAATCCCCCCTTCCAACTCCCCATTAGAAATCTTGGAAATTTCTCCTTTCTTACACTTGATTAGTCAATGGATTCTCCTATCTTCATTGATTGGCTTCTTCGCTTCTTGCCTCTCCAGGATTAGTATGATTTTTTGGTCACCTTATTTTCTTTCAATCCTTGTGGTTGAAGTTTGTCACCTAATTAAGTGAGTTTGCATATCAATTTCGGTTGCACTACACTGCCCTTGCTTTTCTGATGATTTTCCAATAGATAAAGCTTTAATGCTTTCTGACTTATGCTCTTAAAGACTAGATTGCTTCATTTCAATAAATTCATTTTTTAAAGTTGTCTAATCTCGAATTGGCATTGTCTCCTTTAGCATTATTCATATGGCCTTACATGTATTGATAGTAAATATTTTCCTTCTTTTGATATATATATATATATATATGTATGAATGATATTATTGATAAATAACATAATTATGTTACTAAAATTAATGTTAATATGTTGATATTAATAAACACATTATATCATATAAATTTGATATAAACCTATTTATATTTACATAATATATAATATAAGTTTATTTTATATATGATGATGGTGGTGGTTAACGTCCACTAAAACCAAATTGGTCTATTCCTTGAAAATATAATCAACTATATATTATAAAAACTTAATTTAATCATTTAACAACTCCACCATAACTTATAACTAAATTTGAGTATTCATAAGACACATCTTATAATGTGCAAGTACGTGCCACATACTATGTTGAGTCTATGTGCAAATATGTGCCACATACTATGTTGAGTCAAACCTCATTAAAAAAACGTTATATATTTGTAAACCTAAAATCAAGGAAGGGGCACGCAATAAAAAGCATGAAGGTTGTTACATTACGTGGTTATATTATACCATCAAGGTTGTATTACGATTGGTAAGTTTCACGCTGAGCGATCAAATTGTGAAATAAAAGAAAGCCACGTAGGAATGAACATAAAACATACACATAGTATCGAGAGTGCATTTGTGTAGCAGGTTATATTCTATGGGAAGTGCTTGCAATAGCTGGATGGTAAAATAACAAATATATTGAACCCAAATACATTTCATGTTAAAGCTGAAGCTTTGCAGGTCGATTTGAAGAAGTTGAAATTGTCCCATGAAAGTTTTGAAGAGATTGTTTCTGTTTTATTATAATGCGTGTAGAATGCGGAGATCGATAGTCTGTAGAATAGGATAATGGAGCATGCTGTCAATTGGATAAGGTTGTAAGCTGCCGCATGAGAGGAACTTTGGACATAAAGGATCTGGATCTGTTGTAAATAGTATGACTGCGGAGTTTTGTTAATTATAATAAGTTTATGAACTTGGTTTTATTCAGTGAATATACTTATTGTGTTATATTTTCTATGGTCATATATATGGTTGGTTTTTTATCTTTTGTAGTTTGATGTCTTCAGGTTAGAGATTGTTTATTGTTTAGGGATTTGATTCAATAAACATTCAGTGATATTCATTGCATTTGCTGTTTTTTTAAGTTTACAGTAGTTCAATTTGTATCTTCTTTTTATTTGATAAACATTGCTTCCTGGTGTTGAGGTCAAGGTCAATGACCGATTTGGGTATTTATCTTATTTAGATAATTGTGAATTGTGATTTTATTTTAGAATTTAAATTCTGGGAATATTTCATTTTATTTATGCAAATTGAATTAGATTTTTTTTTCTTAAGGGATTTCATCTTAATATCAATATTTTTTATAATCCATTTATTGGTTTTATTTGTAAATTTATAATTGAAACTTGTTTTGTTTTTAAAAAATTGTTACAATTTTTTTTAGGCATGTTTTGGTGGAGAATTAATTTTTTTATGATCTTAATGTGTGGCATTGAAATTAACATTGTCTGATCTTTGTTAATTTGAGAGAGTTAAAATTTATATTTACTTAATTTATGTCTTTCATTTATGTCGTGTTATGCATGATTTCTTTTAGTTTAATTTATAATTTCATTTATAAATAGAAATTAATTTTCATACAACACCTTTTTATATTTTGTCAAAATATATCTACACTTCACACTAGTTACAATATGTTATGGTATTGTCTTCTTCTATCATAGTCTTGTCCGTTACTTGTATTATAATATCTTACTTTAGATTATGTAACATGATTCGGTAGCTTATTCTTGTATTATATTTCAATTGTTAATTTTGACATATTTCAATATCAGTTTAGGTTTACATAGATAGTATAGTTAGCATTAGTTTTCCCCTTGTCTTTCCCTTTTTGCGAGAGGAAGAGGCTAAAGGCTAATGGAGCCTATAACCCATGGAGAACAACCATACCAAACAATTAGAGCTAATTGAAGAGATATTGTCTGGGTCGTTTCTCCCTCGTTGACTATGGTGCACAAAACATGCATCAACACAAGGCTTAAAAAAAAGATGATTGGAATTGATAGTGAAAACCCCTTTCCAACTATAATGAAGCTCAGTGTTCCAAGAATACCTGCAAGTGTAATTTTTCGATAAGATGAGTAACCATTCTCATGATATATATATAAGACATGCTTGATACATTGTTCCTCTTTTTATTATATATATATATATATATATATATATATATATATATATATATATATATATATATATAATCAAAAAGAGGAACAATGTATCAAGCATGTCTTACCTATGGAGGAGACAAGGTGATATGCCCTTTCCATGGAAATCTTGCAAGAAAGTGGAGGGAATTCAGAACATGAATTATAACTCGGAAAATAACACTCAAAGAAATTAGAAATTTAGGGTTCTTTCGTAGTTTTTACGTGGAACTTCCTTTAACAACTCCTTTAGTGATAACCAATGTAACCTAAGGGTTTGAGAGTTGTCACCCCTTCGTTTAAAAGAAAGACAAGAAAATAACTAAAAACCCTTACTCTTGCCAAGAATTATTATCCTATCAAATGATAGCAGAGAAGTTAGCGTGAACCCCAAGTCTCACATTGAATAAATAAAACAAAATTTAAAAAAAAATGCCAATGTAAGATATCTAAGTAAAGATGTCTTTACCTCTTGTAATCGTAACTGAAATCAAAAGGAACCATAAACTCTAATCCACTAGCTAGAAATCCCTTGAGGAATTCACCAATGGAACCATAGATAACCAGTGGTCAAAAAGAGTATACAATAGGGTTTGAGACCAGAGAATAGAGCTCCCAACTACCATTGAGGAAAACACACAATGAGACGGTGCTTATGGGATGGGGTAGGTAGTTACCATAACTCCTTTTGCCAAGCAATGTAAGTCGTCCCTTACCGAACCACAATCTGGAGCTTTGGATCTGTCAACATGTGCAAGTCCCACATAGGTGTTCCATCGTGTGCCCATTACCACGTGATAACCAATGAGCTATCAAACAATTAGTCAAAGGCATACTTACAAGTCACCATATACCTTGATATCGTGAAGAGCGAGGAACAAGGAAATAAAACCCTTTACATAATAATAATTGTCGTTGTAAGAATAGATACCAATCAATGCAGAATGTTAATAATATACCACATGTATTCACCTATATATGGGTGGGTCAAAGGGGCAAGATATTGTTGGAAATAATACTGAGAGGGGGGGGGTGAATCAGTATTAGCAAATCAGATACTTTTTCATTTTCACACTCAGATTCATATACGCGACTTCAGTTAAGGATATACGCGTATATATGCAACTGTATTAAATGCAACAAGCGTATATGCAACAATCTTATGATTTAGTTAGCTTATCTTCAGTAAATGCATCAGAACATTATTAACCACATTAACAGTAAACAGGTATAGTAAAACAGTACAGATCATCACACATAAGATGCACACATGAACACCATGATATAAGGTGGAAACCCAATGTGGGTGAAAACCACCTGCTACAATTCGTCTCTTTCTTCCTTTAATAAGAAACTTCTTTTACAATGTATTGGTGCAGTCCTTTACCAGTATGCAGGCTACAACCTGCAGAGGGCTACAACCCTCTCTCATTTTCCAGTTACTTCTGCAAGGGAGCTATAACCCCCTTAGCTCTTGTACTAGCGGATATACTAGTACGTAGGTGCTGACCTACAGAAGGCTACAACCTTCTTTTCTTCAGGGACCACGTTTCATCAATTTTCAGACTGGATCCATAAGTATAAAACAATCACTGCTGCAATACAATCATCAACTTATACTTGCATCATAAATCTCTTAATCACCCAATACTAAATCACTGAAACCGTGTCATCAAAGCACAGAGCGCAAACCAGAGCCCAGAACACTGCAACAACCACTAGAATCAATAGCAACCTAAAACACCAAATCTTATAATGCATACGCTACTTGACTATATCAAAATTGTGTGTATATGCGCTTTCACCAGAGACAACCCGTGTACAGATCTAAAGATAATTACTTATACCTTCGATGTCATATCCAACCCAAGCCAAGCCGCACAAACCGATAACCAGCAATACTAGATCTTCCCACTTTGTCAGACATCCATTCCTTGTATCCTTCATTTGCCTAATGATCTTCTCCTTATATAGGTTAGGCTTCTCTCAATACCATGGTCCAAAACCATGTAGAAACAATACCATGGACCCAATACCTGTGGTCGTCACTTCAAACCAAATACCATGGATCAATACCATGGACCAAATACCACGGACCAAAACCATGTACGTGCTTTTCCTTCTGTGAACCTACGTGTATATGTATATGCACCTTTTGCTCCACTAACCTGCATATATACGCACTTTCATCACGATCAACCTGCGTATACCTCTCTCTTGACCTGTTGCATTCTGATCTGTCATCTGATTAAGTTGCCATCACCTGTATCAAACCTCTGAGTGAGTTGCCATCAAGGACAACACCTGTATCATAATTCCAACAATCTCCCGCTTTGTACTTGATGGCAACCACCACACCAAGTCACTCTCCCCCTTTGACATGAAGGGCAAAGGTCGGACCAAGATATTCTCTTCCTTGGTATACCTTCTGCTGTCCATACTCCCCCTGAGTACCTGCTGAAATCTCTGAATGAGCTCCCCCTTTGTATATGCCAAGATGTATCAATCCATCCATGCTCCCCCTGGGCAAATGCAAGATTTAGGACCAGCACTTCATTCAAAATCATGACTATCATTCATCATATATGATCTACACCATAAGCATCAGCATCTAAACCTGCAATACCATTCCTTTGATCAAACAACAAGATGTATCATTTATCTTCATAGACTTTATCAACAACTCCTAACCATAATTCGAACAATGCATTATTTGAAGAATATGCTCTTCCTGAGCATGTGCCAACCATTTCTTATCATGACCGAACCATTTCTTGGGTCTGTTCTGCTGCCCTTTCTTCTGATCTCCATATACGCGACTCTGCAGCCTGTAAATCGCGTATATACGCAACTTCTCTTCATTATATCAGTGTATGCAAGATGGAATACTAAATTTCTTCACTTTCAGTATCCCCTGTGTCTGTTATGTTAGCTAACTGAGTTATGTCGCACCTTTCTGTCTCTAATTTTGTCTTCTGAAACTGTGATGATGTATGGTCCTCTTGTTTTGAACTTTGAAATTTGCTCTTGCATTCCCTTGCTTTATGTCCAAGTTTGTTGCATGAATAACATCTTACATATTTCATGTTCCTTCTATTGCAATCAATTGCTTTGTGTCCATATGCATTGCAGGCAAAGCAATACCCTCTGAAGTACCTGGGATTTGATGATCTTTTGTGATGGTCTTGAACCATTCTACTTCTACATCTGGCTGCAACATGTCCAAGATTATGACATACATAGCATTCAACATTATTCAGTGGAAGAGTAAAAGATTTCCTTTGAAGAATCTCGTTCCTTGATTGTTGATGGGAATGACTTCTCAACTCCTTGTTGATCATTTTAGATTTCTCTTTGGAGTTCCTTGCCTCACCTTGTGAACTAGATTCACCTTCAACAGATTCATGAAAGTCAAGACCAGTCTTGATACTAGGGTATCTTTGACTACCAAGAATGTCATCCAAAATCTTAGTACTATCTTGAAATCGCAACAATTTATCCTTTTCTTCTAATTTACATTTTAAGATATTTACCTCAACCTGATGTTGTTCTTCCTTTTTCAGATACTATTTCCTTAGGCCTTCTTCAGCTTTTCTTCCTTCTTCCACTTGTTGCTTCAATTTGATCACCTCATGTTCAAGAGCTTCTATGTTCTGCTCCTTTGATTTTTCAAGATCTTCTTTTAGAGATAAGATCTTTGATTCAAGACTCTGAATTGTCATGCTTTGATATTTTACTATATCCTGCAATTTCTCCCTTACCCTGGTTACTGTCTCCAATTGTTCATTTAATTTGGTAACTTCTTCAGTTTCTGGGTTCTTCTTATCATATGCCATGAGACTTCTAATGTCTTCGCTACCATTGAATGAGTCATTACTTTTAACATGGGTATAATAGCTTCTATTACCTTCTTCTGACATGTTTCCTTTGTTATGAGGGCATCTAGAAGCATAGTGACCAACTCTACCACATGAAAAGCATTTGAAAGGTAGCTTACCTTTGAATCGTCCAGTTCCCCGTTCAAGATTCTTGACAAAATTTACCTCATCTTCTTCCTCTGACATGTATCCTGATGTTTCGAATGCAGCTTCTGATGGTCCTTCTTTTCGCATCTCAAAAGTAGTTAAGATTCCGTGAAGCTGTGACAGGGTGATTTTCTGCAGATTCTCCTTTTCTTCTATGGTAGACACTTTGGAATCAAATTTAGCAGACAGGGATCTCAAAACCTTTTCAACTAAGACAACTTCCTTAAATTCTTCACCCAAATCCCTCATACAATTTACAATCTCATCCATACGCAAGAAGTAATTAGCTATGCTT
>APFE030510709.1:0-47686 GCA_000404065.3 Pinus taeda
CCATCTTACACACAGCCTTCTTATGGGCAGCAGTATTACAGGAAATCCTATCCAGGGCAACCTAGAGGCCCACAAGGACAACCCTTCCAGGGACAACCTTCGGCCTATGGTGGTCTGTCTTTCGATTATCTTGGGAAACACTCTAGAAATCTAGGACAACCTTATATCCAACAAGGACAACCTAGAGTCCAGTAGGGATACCCTTCCAGTCAACGCTATGGGAATCCAGGACAACCTTATATGCAATAAGGAAAACCTGGGATCCAGCAAGGGTACCCTTCTGGGCAGAGCGGTCAGCCTTACGTACAGCAAGGCCAACCCACTGCCCAGTCTGGTCAACCATATGGACAAGTTGTTCAACCCCAAGGTCAACCAACCGTCCAGTCCGCTCAGCCATATGTTCTGCAAAGACAACCGTCGGTTGTACAAGGACAAACTAACACCCAGCAAGTGCAACCTTGTGGGCAAGTGGGTCTATCCCAAGCTCAACCAGGGCAACCTTCCGGCCAGGTGGCCCAATCTCCATCCTCTCAAGGACATCCTTCTGGGCCTGCTTAACCGGGCATGCAAATGGTGATTGCTTCTCAAGCTCAACCCGGGTTTCAGCCCCAGGCTGGGCCCCAGACTCAAACTGGTCTTTAGATGCAAGGTGGGTTTCAATCTCAACCTTCTTACCAAGCACATCCTGGTCCCTAGGCTCAGTATGGAGCCCAGAAACTGTATGGTTACCAGCAACCCCAGGGGCAAGCTCAGTTTGCCTGGTACCAAAATTATCAACAAATGCAGGTCACTCCTTATCAGAATTACCAGCAACAGTATGTTTCTCCTGCAGGCAAAGTTGCTAATCAATGCGGTCCTGGGGGGCAAATACAGGGTCAACCCTTCTGTTATGGCTATAACCCCTATGGACAGAATCCCTACGGACATAACCCCTATGGGCCAGGTCTGTCCGGACAAAATCAATGGGGGCAACCAGCAACTGGTTGGAACTCTGGTGCTACCTCTTATCCGCGGCCCCAGATGTCCTTCAAACCTCAATTACCCTTCTTAGAAACATTGGAACTTCCGAATGTGTCCAAATTGACTAATGATCTTGTCCTTCATAATCTGTTCTAGCCACCAGTTCCAACCAAGATTCCCGACGATTGTCCCAAATTCGATGGCAAAGCTGGAGAAGACCCTCAAGCTCACGTTATGACTTATCACCTTTGGTGTTCATCAAATTCATGGCTTGACGATTCAATCCGGCTCCGAATTTTCCAAAGGACTCTCACCGGATCTGCTGTTAAGTGGTATATTGAGCTGACTTGCCATGCACATATCCGACCATATACATTAATGGAGATGACGTTGTCATTTGATCGAGTTCTGGATTCTTGATCAGCTCCTCACCGATTGGTTTACAACCTCCTTTGTCCCTGCGATCGCGCGAGACAATGCTATGGGAGCTTGTGTAACTAAAGAGCAGGCTATTGCGCGTGCTCAGTACCTCGACTTGGTTTATTCCCAGTCAGGTACCCTATATGATTACTTGCCTAACGCCCCAAGACCTGGAACATCCAAAGCTCTGCCAAAGCCATCTGTTGACGGCGTTATTGGCTCTGTAAATCCGTCTTCGAAGAAATCTTCTGTGAACCCTAGGAAGCAAAAATCGAATCCTTCAAACGAAAGCACTTCTCAGGGTGTGTCTAATTCTGGAAATACTTCTGAGGTCAACACCGTCCAATCCACCACGGCGGATAAAACCTCTGAAGGAAAGAAGAAGGGGAAAGCGAAAAATAAATATGATCAACCCAAACAGGACTCCCCTAAACCTCTACCTGAGGAAGGAGCCAAACATAAACCGAAGTATCCTTGTCTTATCTGTGACGAGGATCACTATACCAAAGACTACCCAAGGCGGTTTGAAGTTAGTCATTTATTAAAAGGTGCTCCCGGGCTCCTGCGGTGCTAAAAGAGCCTTTCCCCTCACAGCAAATGCAAATGGTGGCCGACCCATCCTCGTCTTCTTCTCCCTTTGCTTCCCAAGTGTTCATGGCTAGAACAATTCCCGTACAACATTGTTGAGGACTTAGCTCAGGCTCCGTTAGCTATGTCCGCTCTAGAAGTTCTCCAGAGCTTCCCCCCCCAGAGGAAGTGTCGTTGATCATTTTACAAAACTGGCCGAGACGACGCCTACACTATCTAGGCCGGTCACTGAGTGGTGCAATTGGGTGAGCCCCGAAATGGGCCTGACTTGAACAAGTATCATGCGTGCACTCTATTTTTTGTACATACGTGGGCTTTAGAAAGTGTGTTGTGTGTGCATGTTTTCAAGTTTTTGTCTTGGTGTGTTAGCGTGATTGCCGCTTATTGTGTCCTTTTTGCTTCTTGGGCAGATGTCTGGTTCGCCTTACGTTGGTTTCGCTGATGGTGCCTCCCACAGTACACACAACTTGTCCTCTGCAGCATGGGTGATCTACGATCCTCATGGTGAGTTAGTAGACCTTCAAGGGGTTTGTCTAGGTTGTACCATGAACAATGTTACTAAGTATAGTGCTGTGATTGAGTTACTAGCCGAGGAGATTAATCTCGGTATTCGAACATTGGTTGTGAACTTGGACTCTCAGCTTGTTGCCCACCAGCTCAATGGGCGTTATTCCGTCAGAGACCATCAGATTTTAAGGTTATATTTACGTGTTAAGTTGTTAGAAAGGGATTTTGATTTCATTACATATCAACATATTCCAAGACGATTTAATACGTTAACCGATGCATTAGCTAATTATGTATTGGACAGACATTTGCATAACATGTAATTTAAAATGGCATAAGAAGCGTAGAACACAATAAACCATAAAGCATATATATATATATATATAATATATATATTATAATATTTATATATAACATATATAATATACATATATATATATTATACATATATATATACATATAATATATAAAAATACAAATATATACATAGATATATACATACATACATAATATACATATATATATATATATATATATAATATATATATATATTATATATATATATATATATATATATATATATATATAATATTATATATATATATTATAATATATAGATATATATCCAAATGTTTGCACCGCGTGCATCATCAAAAAATAATACATGTTTGTCTTAGTACATCCGGAGACAACATGTCTCTCAAAAAATATGCATGGAAATAAAGCCTAGATATCTAATCCCTATGGTGCTCATGGTAGCATGTCACTGCTCGCACTAAACGTCTCAAGAGTTGGTGGATGCGATTGGGCACTCCCACAGTGTGCCTCTGGTATGCTAACAGGACATCCGCTAGTCGAGCATAATCCGGGATCCCTTGAGTGATACCCTCAAGGTTTTGGATGAGTTCTCCTCTATCAGCACCCTCCTCCTGAGGATTTGCTACAGCCTGGTTTCTCCTCGCAATAGAAGACATGCCGGCTGGGCGCTCTGGGCCAACATCTGCATATGCATATAAATGCTATTAGAACAAGCATGTATTAACAAAAAAAAATCATAAAACACAAAATCAAAAAGACGTCATACCTATCTCCTCATACCAATCCTCTCCCTCTGGCAGTGGGAGATCAGGGTCGCCAGTGAAGTTTGTCCTTGCATACGGCCAGTCCTCGACCATGATCAGTTGGTGGTGAAGCCACCCAAAAAAGTCTGGTTTCCATGACATCTGCTGGCCTCTCCCCACTCTAGGCATCAGCGCCGCCCAATGAGCCATCCTCGGCTCTCGAGGCGCCGGATCAGGGACAAAGGCCCCTTGGCCCTCAAAGATTGGTACATGTTCCAAAAAGAACGTCACCAGAATGGAAGCATACCCAAACTACTGCAGCTTTCCATGCTTACCTTTTGTAAGCTGCCTCTTCATGTTGGTCGTCACCACTGCCACCCAATTGAAGATGGTCAGATTGAGACACTCTATGGCCAGTATTAGTTGGTTCTTTGTCACTTCATGGGGTGCCTGTGCCCCTGCAGCTCATGTGACGGTGAATAATAGTGCTCTGAGTATTAGTTCCGGAACAGTGGAGATATCCACTTTTGAGCTGCAGGATCCAAATTTTTCCCCTGGGCAAACTCGAGCCATCACCTCCTCCATCTTCTCACCGGATGGTTTGCTACCTGTCAATAGGGGCATTGGCCCTCTGCGCGACAGTCCTATGATGAAATAGATGTTAGATACATCAAATTCCAGTACTTGGTCTCGTATACGACACACTTGATCACGTTCATCCCAAAAGATTAAGTATCGTAAGAGCTTTGGCTGAGCTCGTAGATAGGATAGGAGGAAGTATTTCTTTAGCTCGCAATTTCTAAGGGCTTCCATATAGTCTTCATCTACTATGTCCAATACGTCTACTTGGTCATTCTCTCTTTCCTTCCATTGGAGTACCATTTTGCGTGTTTTCCTGCAATCACAAGGTTAAACCATCAATTAGATCTTTGGAAATCTTTAAAATGCAGTAGAATTTCTTTCAAATTGTTGAATTTTGAAAAATGAGTGCGCTCAACCGTTGGAGCGACTATTTTTAAAATAGTCGCACCCATGGGCGCGAGCCTTTGGATAAAAAGGGCCCATTGGCGCGGGTCCATGCCCGAAACCCGCGCTAATGGGCGCAACCCTATTTTTTACAATTCCCTCCACAGAGGACGATAAAACATGCTAAAGCAAATAAAAAATGGACAAAAATGGAATAGGAGAGGAGGCCTCGTACCTGGAACTGCTGGCGCTCCAAATGGTCACACGGATTCGTCGAAATCGTCACGTGAAGATCGCACACCAAAAGCACTATTGTCACTCTCCAATGAGGTAAAATTGAAAAGTAATTCTTGTTTTTACCATTTTCACATATTTATAGATTTTTTAACCCTAAATAGGTTTTAAAAGTCCTTTTTATGAATATTTTAATATGTATTTGTGTCGAAAATGGATTTTACACTCGTTTTTGTGTAGTGACAAGTCTTTCTGCGACTTAGGCGATGAAACGAGTTGTATTTTATAATTTTTCAGGCTCAGTAAATACACGAAAAAGTCACTATGGAGTCATCTTTCTGCTCTTTTCTAACTCTCTAAATGTGAAAATAACGCTGAGTTATTCCTCTCGACTCGTTAAACGTAAATGAGAGGCAATCATCTTTAAGCCCTTTTCTGACCGTGTAAAGACAAAAAGATCGTCGGACCATTGTCGTTTCAGGTTCATTAATGGTCATGAAATGATGTGGTTTCGATCGCTTTTTTACTTTTTAAGGTCGAAATCACTAATCATGAAAAGTACTCCTCGATCGTAATGGTTGGGCGGTTCTTTCGAGCATTGTTTTATACTTTTTTGGGCTCGAGAGACACAACTTTACGAAAAAGGACACCCTTGGAGTTTCCTTTTCTGCTGTCTTTTCAAACTCTCTAAACATGAAAAAATGTTGAGTTTTTCCTTTGTCAGACTCGTTAAAACTTAATGACATCGGATTCCGTCGAAATGAAGCCTTTCAAGCATATGCTATCCCCGTCAAGCTTGTCATTGAAAAATAACCGGGGTACTCGCCAGAAATGGTGGGGAAAATGGAACCACAATTGTTGTCGTGTCAGCAGTATGCTTCTCTTGAACATGGCACTTGTCTGCATTCGTGTCTGGGTGGGGAAATCTCATCTCATTTCTCACTTTCCTCCGTGGGTTTGGGTGATCCTATTTGACCTCTCATCTGCTCGTTGCCCTATCACCATGACCTATGAACATTTGATGTCAAATACTGCCAAGTCCACTGTCGTGTCACCGATATGTTCAAGAGAAGTTGATCTCTACAAAATACTTAACCTCCCTTTGATAACTCACATAATCCTGATTCACGAGATATTATCCTTCCCTTTCTCGTGTCAATGATGTGCGAAACATTATGGCCCACCTTCGATCAAAGTCACTTCCTGTCGACTTCAACTCATTATCCAGGAAGTTGACGTAGAGACTCCCTTCAGGTGCCTTGGAGCCTGCATGCCTCAATGGTAGGTTCTTCATTCTCGACGTGAGGTTTTCATCATTGGCCTCCGACCGAATGATTCTGCGGGTGTTCGACACCGACTCACTGATTCGCACGCCATAGATTGTACTTATAGTACCTTGAGGACCATTGTCATTATTGGTGGTACCTCTCACATATGTTAGCAATTTTCATCATTGACTGGTAAATAAACGATGTTCCTACATGTTCGACTTCAACTCCTATATTTGCATGCTTTCACTTATACTTTGTTCGGGTCGAGATGGAGGACAAGACCCTGGATTTTGTATGTTAGAATCCAGGTTGTGATTTTGTGGACTCTTATGATCATTACATGACTCATTCACTAGATGCCTGCGACCATGCCTGAGTCTGTTTCTCGATCCTCACTGGATGGCTGCGCCCATACCTTGGATCTAGATTTTTATGTACTCTGCTATGGATGGCTGCACCCATACCACATACATCATGTACTTGAGATATCATTTGTACTTCCCCATGTAGGTTCTCTGGTGGCAGTGTTTTCAGTTGGCCATGTTCTTGTAAAGCATTTCACCCCTCTCTCTCTCTTGGGCCTCATGCTTTAGGGGGCATCTGTTACACAACAATTTGTCACCGTCCCTGTTAGCCCTTCTCCCGCACCTTAGAGGACTCATTCCGAGACCTGTGAGAAGTGAGATGACCTGGAAACACTTGCATTGTATTCCCCTAAGTATGAACTTC
Source organism: Pinus taeda (assembly GCA_000404065.3). NCBI lineage: Eukaryota > Viridiplantae > Streptophyta > Pinopsida > Pinales > Pinaceae > Pinus > Pinus taeda. Next base: position 6,737 of record APFE030510709.1, read on the forward strand.
ATATACCCTGAAGACATCTTCTGCAAAATACCCATAAAAATAGCCCTTTTTCCATTGGCGCAGTTTCACTATGTATCACTCGTGCCAATGGGGGAAATCCTCCAAAGACGGCGCGCTAGCTGGCGCTCTGTCTCAGAGTCGCACTCATGCCAGCCAAGTTGGGTATTGTTTTTAACAAACAAACATCCAAAGGCTCTTCCTAACCCACTCATGCACTGAATCTATCTTGAGTTGGTTTAATTTGGCTTCGAATCTCCATAGGAGGGAAGTAGTTTGCCACCTCCTCATGGAAGCTTCTTAGTGATAAATCTAATCCCATGAATATTGTGGATGATCCTAACTCCTTCTCCTCTATCTATAAAAGCTTTTCCTTTTGCCTTTGAGAAGCTAGTTCTAGTTCTAGTTTTCAAGTCCCAAAGCCTGAGAATTGCTAAGTTCATGCTGCAAGAAGCCTTCTTCATTCCCATAAGGCTAAATATAAAGTGAGGAGATTCTTGTCCAAGTAACCAAGGAGAGAGAGGCTTGTTCCCCATTCCCAACAAGCTTTGCAAGGCATGTGCTACTGATCACCCAGCCAAAGGAGGATTTGACGTCAGAACTATGGTTGTATTCTTCTTTGTTTATCAATAATAGACAACTATCATTATGGTGCCACTCTTATTGTCTTTGTAATGATGATTGAGTTATATCCTTTCTGACTGATATATAGTTGCATCTATTAGATTTTATGCTTGTGTTTGTGTTGTTCTTTGCATGTGCATGTGTCCATTCACGAGGATCGTGGGGATCGTGACTGATCGGAGCAAAGGAACGGGAGCGTCGACTCTTCCGCAAGTACTAGCGTTGGAATCCAGGTAGGCCCTCATCATTGGTATTTAATTTGCAATTAGGAACCTGCGTGTTAGCATTGTTTGATTGTTGCTAGACCCCATTTGGGCTAGTAGGGATCGCCTCTATTTGCAGAGGGGATTTACCTCCACAATAGCCTTGGTATCCAGATTACCATAATTCAGATTCTGTACACAATTTTTCTTCACAATACCTATGTATGTACATGACCTTACTTCAAAGGATCTACATATATTTTTTCACACTTTTCTTTTACCATCCATCTTTCTTTGAACTAAGATTCATTTGTCCATCTCACTTATATCATCTGTGTCAATTTGCATAATCATCCTATTATCACAACATTGACATCTTTATCATGTAGGTTTCCATCAAGGACAACACATTAGCCATAATACAAAAAATATCCCCCTTTGGATTTGATGGAAACCACTTTAGTGTTGTTCAAGACCTATAAATATTTGCAAACACACCTAGAAATATCAAGACTTCTCACCAAGAATTTGTCTCCAAACACCAAGATTCTCTCCCCCTTTGACATTTAGGGAAAAGGGATGACCAATGCTAAATGAAGACTTCCCTCCCCCTTTGTATAGATGATAACTATAGATATGACATGTTGAATGTGAAAACTAAACACTGAGCATGCTCCCCCTGAGCACGTGTTGAACCTTGTGAAGATATTCAATAGAGAACAAGGCCTTATGACTCAACGAAAAATTACTATTCCTATGACCAATGAATTATGATTACATCAATCACCCAACACAATGGGGTTACATATTTGACCCAAAATTACACAAATTTCCCAAAATAATGGGAGTACATAAAAAGCATGACTTGATCCATACATGACTGGATATTATAGTGAATACATCATAGTTCTTTACATGAACTTTACATCAAAGGAGAAATATGACATATATAACCTAAACCAGGATCTCTACAATGAGGTTTTAAGATAGTCATCAACAACCACCATATACCATATAGGACCCTACAACCCAAGTATTTTATAGCAACAACAAAGAAGCAACATGAATATCATCATTATCAAGGAGTAATATAGGGAAATGGAGCATCAGACATCCAATCATCAATATCAACTATATCAAACACACCCTCCTCATAAAGCATGTCAATAAATAAACTTTATCATTTGGAATCCATGCATCATTGATAACTAGTGACAGAACAACATAATATAAATATCTAGTAGTAACAGTAGAAATATTGAGTCATTAGCAAAGATATGAATAAGACATGCTTATGAAAACATAATGCAAACAAAGGATTTTATGGTTATAATAGTTTCTCCCCCTGAAGCAACAGACTGCAGCTAGCCAATGTCAGAACCAGAAGACCAAACATGAAATGATGAATGCATATAAAAGGATCCCCTAAATCTATACCATTTTGTATCAATCAGTGATATTTATATTGTTAGGTCCCTATAGTATTATTGTAGCTCCCTTATTTCTATTGTTGTGCCCTTACATTATTATTGTTATGTAATCTATGATTATATTGTGGCCCCTTAGATTACTATATATAGAAAATATATTTTGTCATTTGAATAATCCAAGAATAATTCATTGATGTAATGTAAAAGAATTTCCCCCCTCTAAGAGGCTAATTTTGAAGTCATTTATCTATTTCTTCTTCTATTTTGTGAGTTGGTTGCATAACATTTGGTATCAGAGCTTTGGATTCTAGGGTTTTGCAGCTCCAAACAAGTCATCATGGAATTTTCACTATAATTTTTTTCTACGAATATTCAGAAGCCAAAAGTAAAACTTAGTGTAGCCAAAAACATGGTGAACCTCGTGTGAAAATTTCATATCTTTGTTCACTATAGTTTTGGAGATATCATATGAGGAATTGAGGGTTTTTGCATGCTCGAAATTCCATATGAAACATGTGACCTTGGGAAAATGTCATAACTTATTCTCTGAGCATTGGATTTGAATTTCATAAACTTTGACAGAAATAGGACGGACTGTAGTTTTTTGGGTATCATGTTTAGAGACAAAGGTGGAAACAGTGATATGTGGCATGCCATACAAGTTCACTTTACCAAACCAATCTATAATCAGGTCATCATCGAATATTGGTCATAATCCTTTCTTAAAGAATCCTATATCGATCAGACTTGCGGGATTGGCAAGAGAACTCATAGGTCTACGAAAATACAACATTTTATACCTTAGGGATCTGAAATTAGTGAGATACAATATATTCAATATTGAACTCCTACAAATAAAGAAAAATTAGTTTGAAGTGATTCAAAGGGAAGAGTGAAGATAAATATCATTAATTGATGACCCAAAGAAATAAAATGGAAACACCTAGTAAGCAACCCGAAATTTTGACTATGACGCATGAAGAAGAAGAAGAAATGAAACATGATAGAACAAAATTATGAGACCAAGTGCAACAAATTTTGCTCTTGCAAAGAGTAAATAAAAATGAAATGGAAGCTAAGATTGTTGATATGAAGAATGGTTTATAATAATATATTGAAGGTTTGAAGAATGGTTTAAGAGAAGACGTTGAATATTTGAAGAATGGTTTAAAATCAGACATGGAAGGTTTGAAGTAAGGCTTGAAAAAGTTGCTACAAGAAATGATTCCTAATGGAGAAAAGGTATTATATGAAACTTGTGATGAGAGCAAAAGGAATGTTAATCATTATTTCATAGACTCTAATTGGGGATTGAAGACCCAACATATTCCAAAGATCGATATGAGGACATTTGATGACAAGTATCTAGTAACATGGATACTATAGATGGAGTAATATTTTGATCTTCATAATGTGCAACACACACAAAAGGTACACATTGCATCTTTATATTTAGAATAGAATTAGTTTGTATGCTATCGATGGCTTTGTTCTTGTAAACCACTTGTGACTTGGTAAATTTTCATGGAGGAAATGGTAGCACATTATGAGGATACAAATGATAGAGAAATGCTTCCCTGTGCTGCCAATTGACCCACTTTTGCAAAGTTATATGCCTCATCGCATTTGTTTCCTTAATAAACGCACTGGTGAGCGCTCATGAATAGACAGACCACGTTGCCAGCACGGAAGTACACGTCATTCCCATGATGGCTCGATTTTATGCATCAGCTTAGGTCCATATGGTCCCTTCAGTGATGATCTGACTATCATCACGGATCACTTGCGATGTCAGCGCCGAGGATCAATTTTGTGCTCGTGATGATCCAGATTGGGCGAATTGTTCCAACAGCCGGCCTTCCAGATGACTCCAGACCTGGTTGTTAGCCTTGTTTGTGTCACCCTTCCTTCCCTGGTGTGGCAGTTCCGTCAATTGTGATACCTTCCTTGGTGATAAGCTCTCCTTTCCACCTTTCATGGAGACTCTTTCTCGTATTTAAACTCTCACCATTGCTATGTATTTTTATTTGGATAGTTTGATAGTTGGCTAGTTGAGCACTGTTGTGAGTGCTTTGTGAGTTTGCTAGATAGCTAGTGTGAGTATGATAAGTGTGGAATTGTTGATAGTTTGTGGAAGGTTGTAAGGTACCCTTGATTTTTTGTGAAGCTTATGAGTGAGAGAACTCTTGTATGTTGGGAGATCCATCTTCAAAGAGTGAATGCGTGAAGAACATGCTCGCTGGACTCTTCTCCGAGAAGGCTTGTGACGTCAAGACTTTGGTTGTAAGCTGACTCTTATTTCATTACTAATGCAATCAATGATGTTTTCCTATGTCTTGTATGTAATGTACTTGATAGCTCATGACTTCTTGACTTTGTGAGTAAATAGTTCATTGTTGTATCCAGTTATGTGCTTTGTTGTATTTCCTTTTCTTTGTTTCAGGTTGATCACTCGTTGAGGAGAAGGAAGCAGAAGTTGGATCAGCACAACGAAACTCCATCGACCACCGGTTGAGGTAGGCCTCCAACTTTGACTGTTTAAGGAAATATATTGTTGATCTGTCCTTGTTTGTGACTAGACCCACTCTAGGGCTAGAGGGGTTGCCTTTGTCCGCAGAGGGAACACTTTCCTGCATCACAATGGACTTCCCATTAAAAACACTTTTGGACCACCAAAAATGGGTTTTGAAGCATCGACTAAGTGAGGGTATTGCTTTCTCACTTATCCAATCTCAATCCACTTTGCATTGCTCAGCTTCCAACCTTTGAGTCCAATCCTGAGGTACTCCACATTTCCCCTACGCATTGTCCTCACCTTCCTATCCAACACTGTTTCTTCCTGCAACTCATTAAGATATTCAGGTAGCAGGTCATCAATAGAAGGCAATTGAAGTAGGGTCCTCAATCATTGAATGTTCAAACAATCTCAAGCAATCTGCATTTACGACTGAGTATATGTGCATGTAATTTGGTAGATCAAGGCAAAAAGCACTTTCACCAATCTTCTCAAGTATCCTAAAGGGTCCATACCTGATAGGCTTTAGCATTTTACCTTCACCTTGCATCTTGTCCTTGCTAATATCCAGCTAGACTTGGTCTCCAACTTGAAAAATATGCTCCATCCGATGCTTATCATGCCTAGCCTCATACTTGGCTTGGCTCTTTTCCAGTTGTTCCTGTATTGCATGGTGGATCTCCTGGGTCTGTTCAATGAACCTAGTTGCCCTATCCACATCACTATGTCCATCAACCATGGTATCTTCACCAAAGAAAAAATCCAAAGGAGACCTTGGTGTGAAACCAAAATAGGTTTCAAAAGGAGATCTCCGTCTAGAACAGTGCTTTTCTCTGTTGTAATCATGCTGCACATAACACAAGTGTTCATCCAAAAGTTTAGGATGTTTGCTACAATATCCTCTCAGTAACTAGATCACTATCATGTTTACTACTTCTATCTGGCCATTTGTTTGTGGATGAAAAGTTGTTCTTTTCTTCAGTTTAGTGTCCATCAGTTCCCACAGACTCAACCAAAACTTCCCCACAAATTAGGTGTCTTGATCAGATACAATGGAAGTGGGTAATCCAAAATGAACCCATACATGTTCAAAGAACAATTTTGCAGTTTGTTCAGCTATAATCTGTTTATTACAAGGTATCAAAATACACATTTTTCTGAACTTATCCACAACAACATATAGATAGTCATGACCTTTCCTAGATTTGGGCAGTCCTCCAACAAAATCCATAGAAACACTTTCTCAAGGGTGAGAAGGAACAGGCAATGGAGTGTACAATCCTAGTTTTCTATTACTAGGCTTTCTTTTAGCACACATTGTACACCCTCTTACATATCTGAGAAACTGTCTCATTCATTTTCAGCCAATAGAAAAATCTTTGCAGTTGTGCAACTATTTCACTTACCCCAAAGAGACCCGATATCAGAGAAGTGTGTGCTTCCCTAGTTATCTTTACTCTCTCAGTTTGCGGAATTCAGAGTTTCCCACAATGATATAAGATTTGGTCCTTCATGTGATAGTCCAATTCTTCTACTCTTTTTCCTTGACTCAAAGTTGCATATACATCTTGAAAGTCCATATCCTGAGCATATTGTTCAATGTAGCTTTCATGTAGCATAGAATTATGCTTAAGTATGGTAGATGCATTTATAATGGGTCTAGATAACATGTCTGTAGCCTTGTTATGTATGCCCTTTCTATACTTGATGACTAGATGAAACTGTTGTAGAAACCCCATCCATCTGTATTGTCTTGATTGCTGCAACTTAGTTTGGGGGTGTAGATATTGAAGTGGTTGATGATCAGTATGTATTACTGTCTCTTTGCCCATTAAGTAATGTTTCCACTTTTTCACACTCTGAACTAATGCATACAATTATTTATCATATGTAGGATAGTTAACAGCTGTAGGATTAAAAGTCTCAGAATGATAACATATGGGTTTACCATACTGTGTCAACACTGCTCCCATGGCATAGTCACTGGCATCAGTTTGGATCTCAAATGGTCTTTGTAGATCTAGCAGTGCTAGTACAGGTATTGTACTAATCTTTTCTTTCAAGATGTTGAAGCCTTTCTGATGTTTGCCTCCCCACTAAAACACCTTATTCAATCCTATTAAAGCATGTAAGGGAGCTGCATTTGAGGAAAAGTTAGAAATGAACTTCCTCCAATACTGTGTTGCTCCTAAGAAGCTTCTCACTTCCATAACAGACCTAGGTTTAGGCTAGTTCACAATGACTGCCACTTTAGAGGGATCTATTTTCAATTCACCTCCCCCTACTATATGACCCAAGTAGTTTAGAGATGTTTTGCCAAATTCACATTTCGAGAGTTTAACATACAATTTTTCTCTTTTCAAAACATCTAATGTCTGCTTAACATGCTTTAAATGTTCTTCCCACGTTCTACTAAAAATCAGAATGTCATCCAAATACACAATAAAAAAATCATCAAGAAAAGGTCTGAGTACATCATTCATTAATCTCATGAAAGTAGCAGGAGCATTAGTTAAGCCAAAAGGCATAACGAGCCATTCATACAATCCATGCTTTGTTTTGAAAGCAGTCTTCCATGCATCTTGCTCTGCAACTCTAACTTGATGGTATCTACTGTGCAAATCCAGCTTGGTGAAATAAACAACTTCCTTTAATTGATCTAAAATATCATCTATGCGAGGAAGTGGATAACAATTTTTTATTTTTATCTTATTCAGTGCTCGGTAACCAATGCACATTCTCCATGAGCCATATTTCTTTCTCACCAAAATGATTGGTGACCCACATGGTGATGTGCTAGGCCCGACGAAACATTTCTCGAGCAACTCCTGCACCTGCTTCTTGATTTCAACATTCTCTAAATCAAACAACCTATACATCCCAATGTTAGGCAATGGTACATATTGCTGCAAAATAATATCATCTACTATTCCCTTTTTGGGTGGCAGACCTTTAGGTTCGTGGAATAAGACATCATACTCTGAAACAACCTTTTCTATATCAGCTTGTTGTTCAGCACTACAACCCTCAAATACATTGGTTTTAACAGGTTTCTTTTCCTTTACAACAATCAGTAAGAATTGCTTGCATGAATTTATCATTCTTTTCATCTACCTTGAGTTTATGAGAGTATAATTATTCTTAAGCTTATGAGCTCTTACAAAGTATTCTATTCCATCTTTGACAAGTAGATACTTGTTATCAGCTCTATAGGAAATAGCCTTTCTATCATACAAGTAAGGGCTTCCCAAAACAATTCCACATATATCCAAAGGAATTATGTCTAGCTCAACCTCATCTACAAATGCTGACCCAAAAGAAAACTTGAGTTTTCACTTTCTAGTCACTTGTAGTTGTGCTTTATCATTCAACCATCCTAATGGGTATGGTTTCTTGTGAGGTGTAATTGCTAATCCCAATTTCTTTACAATTTCTTCAGAAATTAGATTTACTTGTGAGCCACTATCAAACAAGATATCAATCTTTTGATTTTTGGAAATAACTCGAATATGGAAAATCTCATGTCTTTTTCTCTCATTTTCTTCATCAACAACAGATTGAGCAAAATTACTAGTAGATGCTTCAAAATTCTTACCTTTTATACCTGTGGCTGCTATAGTTGTTTCATCTCCTAAGTCTGACCCCAAATCTTTTTGAATAGCTGCATCAGTCTTCTTCTTCTTTCCCTCAGACTTCTTAGGTCTCAGCTCTGGATGCAGAATCCAACAATGCTCATCATCATGCCCATCCATTTTACAGTGACTGCATGAAGCTTCACTTTTTTGTGCAGTGTTAGCCTTCCTTGCTTTCCGCTCCTGCTTTCTTTTCTCCTTGCTCTTGCTTACAGTGGGTTGGGATGGTCCCCCAACTTCTAGATTTCCATTCTTTCCTGTAGCTTCTAGATGAGTAGCTTGTACAGATACCCCATCTATATTAGTGGAATTAAACATGAGGATGGTATGCCTCATGTAGCTGTGTAGGCCAGCAATGTACTTCAAAAGAGTCTCTAATGAGTCTAATGAGATACCCGACATCAATGCTCTCTTTTTAAATTCTTGAGTATACCCTTGCACACTTTGCCCTTTCAACTGTCGAAGAGTTTGCCAACTCATCATGGCTTGTTGCATGTAGGCCAATGGATATAATTACTTTTTGATTGCAACAACAAATTCACTCCAGACAGTGGTGGTCTTACTGTGTCTTTTCATATAAGCTTGGGTTCTACCTTCCCACCAAACCAAGGCCATGCCTCCTAGGCGTAGGCTTGCCAAGTGAATCTTACTCTTATCTGAGTCTATGTTTGTACCCTGCAATACACTTCAATTTGTCTAATCCAATTGTCCAACTTCTCAGCATTTAACTCTCCATCATATATAGGCAAATCTAATTTAACATTTAGCTTCATCAAAGATTCTTTCTTATCATGCACAGGGATATTAGGAGGTGGGAGAAAGCTTTCCTATTTCCCTTTTCCTTTGGAGTGGTCATGGAATTGAGACTCATATTCTTCCTTATCTTGTTTAGAACCTGATGAATCTTCAACCTTATGCTTTCTAATGTCCCTATACATTTATTCTACCATAGACTTTATAGCTAGGAAACTTTCTATGAATTGAGGGTCTCACCCCACAAAACGTTCCTCTAACATTGTCTTGTGAGGATAGACTCTCCAAATTTCAGGATTAGTTTCCACCAACTCTTCTTCTCCTAATTTGAGCTTTGATCTAGTGAGCATTCATAGCTAAACCAACACAAGCTTGTCTAACCTTACAGCCTAAAGCTCTGATACCACTTGATCTGATAATCACCCTATGAGTGACCTTAGTTAAATATTTATTGAACAAAGGTATTGCAAACTCATGTGCTGATGTGTGTCATGTGTTATTCAAGCAACAGATCATTCAGATTGCCAATACACAGAAATTTAAATGGAAATATAGTAGAGAAATACAATAAGCAAACACAAGACACAAGAGATTAATAAGGAGTTCACCCTATTCTCCAGGGCTACATCTCTAGTCCAACTTTTAGTGGTGGCCTTGTTTTATTGTGTCTTAAGTAGAGCATTATAACGTAGGAGCTCTATGTGAGTCACCTGAAGCAAATTTTCTTGGCAAGGTGGTTCTTGGATTCCCCAAGCCACTGGAGTGCACAGACTTGTTTGCCTTGCTAGCTCTATGACCTTCTGGTCTACAATGGAGAGCCCAATGTGGTGCACAACTTGGATAGATCCTCTCTGGGATGGCTTGAATCTCTCAACTTCTCTGGTGCTCAATGCTGCCTTTGGTTAGCTTGGCCCTCTGTCCTCTTCTTCTTTTGCTTCATTGTCTTCTTCTCTGTGTTGCGTCCTCCTCTCGGGATTCTGGTCTCTGTCTCTCGTCCTCCTCTTTGGATTCTCTCTGACTGACTCACTTGACTAACTCTGTTCGTGGCTTTGAAGCCATTTGTTCCCATGTCTGTTCAGTTCCTCTTTCACCTCTATCGATTCACCTTCTGCAGCTGCGCTTGGAGTTCCCTGTTTGGTGTCATCATCAGCACTTAAGGAGTGGCCACATGTCCTCTTGTAACTCGCGCCAGCCTGCTTTGTCGGTTCATTACTTTAGTTACATTGTGTATGAATTCTTCCTCCACCGTGGATATCAAAATGGACTTCAAATCCTTCTAAATTGTGACCCAATTCTGCTTCCCCCATCGGGCACAATCTCAGCCATTAGATCTGGGGCCTCTAGATCGAACGCCATACACACATTTCACGTGGTTGACTTGCTCGACCTTAAACAGGTAATCAACTACTATTTTATTTCACCTTTGCTTGCCACACATCGATCGTTGAGTGGGATTATTCTGCTTCCATCGAAAACCCCTTACCATTTGAGGGCGCCCCGATCAATACCACCGGTTTGCAGAGTGCGAGTCCTGCCTTTGTCCTTTAACGCTTTTTTCCTTTCGCTCGCGGTTCTCTGGCTCCGCATGCTTCTGAGTGCTTAGGGCTTCTCCATTTCAGCCTTTTTTGCCCAACAATTAGCGGTAAGCGCTAATCGCGCATCAAAAATCATCTCCATTTCTCGATCTGGGCCTCCGAGGGGCTACTTTGACCTCTCGTGCAGTCTCCATGGGCCTCAGTCAGTAAGATTTGACAAAGGTCCTTATCGTTCCACACTGGCTACCATTGCCATTGATTCAGGGTGTTTTTGATCGCTATTTTGAATTCTTAGAAGTTTGTCCCGACCTGATACAGTCATGGTTCTTTTTGAAAGTTCTTTTATGGATCCAATTCAGATCACATGTATTATCCATTATCGGATCTGAAGATTTTGATTGTCCTTCCTGATTGATTTTTTATCAAAGCTTTGAATTCCTTGAATGTTTCAAAGGCTTCATCCTTGTTCTTAAGATAGTATAGCCACATATTTCTTGAGAATTCATCAGTAAAGGTAATGTAGTAGAGATAACCACCCACTGAAGGATTAGGCATCAGACCAGATATATCGGAATGAATGAGATGGAGGGTGCCATTTGTCTTGTTTTTACTTGAGGGAAATGGTCTCCTTCTTTTATTTCCACTTGCACAACCTGGACAAACACCATCATGATGAGCCCAAACATCATAAATACTAGAGACCAATTTCTTAAATTTCGGAAGTGCATTATAGTGAAGATGAGCCAGTCTATGGTGCCATAATTCGCTAAAATGATTGGTATTATCAACCAATGCAAAGAAAGGTATTCTAGTAACCATATAGAGTCCTTCAAATCTTGGCCCCAGTGTGAAGGCATCCCTCATAGGTGAATCAACAAGACAAGTTATAACTTTACATTTGATGAAGGAAACCCTCAACCCTTTGTCTTCCAATGCATATACATATACTATATTCTTCATTAATCCTGGTACATACCTGACATCATTTAAGAGAATAATTCCCCATAATTTAGTTGAAATTTGATAGACCCAAAACCTTTCACAGGTTGAGTAGATTTGTATCCAAGAATTATCTTTAGCTTAGTCTCCCTCTCTACTAGATTAGAGAAGACTTCTCTATAACCATAGAAATGTTGAGTGGTCCCACTATCAACCAACCAACTATCCCACAAATGCGGAGGAGAAGAACTAGTACGAGAAGAAATGAGAATGTATTTAGATTTATTTAGAAAATTACTTTCATATCTAGGAGCTCTTGGCTTATTTTGAGGAAGATGATATTCTTCATGGTCACTTGAGGAGTGTCTTATTCTTCTATCGTCTCTTCTATCATGGTTATTTCTTTGATTGTATTTTCATCTTTTGTTATTGTAGTTTCCTCTAGTGTTGTAGTATGGAATCTTTCCTTTCTTAGGATAGTCCCATGCATAATTACCCTTCTTATGACAATTGAATCATTCAACATGAGATGTTGATCTGTCATTCCTTCTTTTTGTATTTTGAGGAGGACGCTTCCTTGATGAAGCTATGTCTTCTTTATTTTACCATGAGTGATGTATTTATAGGGCTCTCCCTCTTCATGATTTTGAATCCTTTCTCTTGCTATCATTCAATATTATTCTTGAGTGAGTTTTCCAATGATCTCATTGGTGGGCACCAATATTGCAGCAAGAATGCTACAACTCCTGGGGCTACCAGATTTACTTTATCAACCTGGGGTTTGTACAAACTTGGAGGTGACAGTGTTGTATACACAAGTAAAAGCGATGGTTCTTCCGTTTGTCACTGTTCAACTAAGGAGATATCACTAGGGTTTTTAAAGATAGACTTCTATCTATTTATAAGAATCTTGATTACTAACGAGGGAAAGAGAAAACTACTCTAAGGGAAATCTTGTCTACTGTAGTAGAGAAAAAGACTGAAATCCAATGCTAAAACACACCATTTACTACCTAACTGCTAAGAGACTATGTTTCCAAAATAATTCTAGATTAACATGTATGAAATTCTATTGTCTTAAGCATGTAAATTCAAAACATCAACATCCTACTCCTGTGCATGTAAATGGCTAAAATAAATGTGCTTTTTTCATTGTATTTTATCCCTTTTTATAGAGGAGTGTGAAAGCTAATCTCTCTTGGTGATGTGGCAGGTGGCTTAGGGATGTTGTAGGATGGTTGGAAGGTTTGGGGGAAACTTAGGTGGCCTCGCTTGGCTTCCTAAATGCTTCCCTCAATTCGGCCTCAAAATAGGACACTATAGGAAAACTTACAGGATATCCTAAAAACCTACAAGATTCCCTTTATTTCTATAGGATATAGCCGAGAGAAAAATGATCGGTGTTGAAGGTGATGTAAGTATTAGGGAAGGTGGTTGGTGGATGGAATTAAGTGAGAAAATTCCTAGGATCATTTAGAACTCAAAACCAAGGTTGGGAGATGGTTGGATTTGCTCAATATGCTAGGTGGAGTTTCCTTGAAAAATGATGAAATTGGTGAGGACCTTAGTGAAAGAAATGAATGATCATGGATGGATGAAGTTGGGAGGAGGTTGCTAACTATGAGGTTGGGAAGAGGTTGCTTCTAAAATACTTGCACTGCATAAAATATTAATATTTTCCCAAAAATCATGTAAACAAGAAGAATTTCAATAAGCTAGAAAAACAAACTTTAATGAGCTATCTATCTACTTCATTCATAGGAGAATTTGTAGAATAAGATGAAATCATTAATGAGATCTACTATAATACTGAATATGGAAGTAATGATATCTAAATCCTACACTTGCAAACTGGTAAAATGCTATCTTAGGAATAGTAAACTCTAAATTCTATGAGAAAGTAGAATTTTGTCTTTTTTGGGGCTGCATAGGGGTCCTTTCCTCAAATCATGATCCCTGAAGGAAGAAGTGAGGCCAGAACACCTATTGATAGCTTTTTGATGTTCCTTTTATCCATTCTAACTACTATTGAAGTAAAGCACAAATGGAAGCAAACTAATAAACAAACTAATCAAATATATACTACTTGCAATGAGAAACTTCTAAGGACAATTTAACCATGAATCTACAAAATTAATCTAAACATACATATACAAGAAGAAGAGTCTTTGTTTCTAGGTTTGGGCCCTTACCCAAGAGCTTCAGCCATATGAGTTAACTTAGTGTTGGATTAAGAAAAATCTCATTCTCATTATCAAAATAGAAAATTACATAGCGATGCCTTCCACTAGTTTGGAGCTCGAAAATAACTAGGGTTTTTACAACACAAAAATGAATCCTAATGAGGCTCTAGGCCTCTTTATTTATGAAACTAAAGTCCCCAATAACTTCCTCAAATCTAGGGAGGCTCTACTCCCAAACTCGAGATAAACTAACTCTTTGACTGTCACTTGCTCAGCTGCCTTTTGATCTTCATGACTTGGTTGCTTGTACTCTGAGCTAGTGTGATTTGTGGAGGAATATCTGAGTCAGGGAGGAGTAAATGAGGAGGATTTACCTCCTACAATCTCTCTTCCTTTTCCCATTTGAGTTTCATCCTTTAATATTTCCAAAATTCCCTAATTTTATCTCACAAACCTGCATTCAATGCACATTAGTTGATTAGGCATAATATCTCACTTTGACTCATCTCATTAAAAAAAAATATAATCAAAACATGTAATAAATTGTGAGAAGAGTTGATTTGACTAAGCTAGGAGGTGAATTGAGGTCCATAGAGTTACCCAATGATGAATCTCATTATCATCCCCCTACTAAAAGTGTTGTTCATCCTTTGAGAAACTCATTCAATATCCATATCTTTCATAGCCCTGGTGGCCTCCCTCACATCCCATGCTTCTATTGTGGTCTCTTATTCCTGTGCATATAATCCTTCCTTCCTTTATATCTCCTCCCACTACTTTATTTCTTCCTCTTCATTCCTTCCTTCTAACATTTTTCCAAGAGAAGTGGCGGACTGAGTCTAAAGCCAATCGAGTTGACTTTGATCCTTCGGATGGTTTGCTTGTACATGGGTATCTTGTTTAGTGCTTCTATCATTCTTTGAGGAGAATGGTACTATATGATTCTAAAAATGTATGGTGGAGTATTCCATCTCCTTTGGCAAGCTTTCATGCTGTTATCCCCTAACAGCCCAAACATATCTTCAAAATGTTTAATTTCTTGCTCTTGGGTAGTGAGATACTTGAGGATCATTTGCAATTAAATTATGTGTGTTGATGATAGCCATTGGATTTGACTGCTCAGATCTTATCATGAGAGGCTTTGTTTGTTCCCTTGCCAATATCTTCTTCATTTTTGTAGCCCTTGCTTCCTAATCATTCATCCATGATGCCAAAGCCATCAACTACAGATCCCCTAGTTTTGCATTAGAGTCCCATACATTCAGATTTGTCAGGGCCATGTTATGCAAGTAGAACTCAAAAATCTTAGCCCTATCCTTGAATCTTCTTTGATGACAAAGATCAATGAATCGTCTTTAAGCTTGGAATGGCATAGTGCCTCTCTGTGCTAGGGTCTTGATTTGGAACTACAACCACTATTCCTTAAGGTATAATGCATAGTACATAGCTGGCATCCTGCACTAGATTGCCTCTAAAGATAGATTGGCCATGGTTACCAATTGATTCCATTTTTCTTGCACTTGTCCTTTAAACTATGCATTTTCTGCCTCCAGCTAAGTTTTCATTATGGCCTCCCTATCCCTCAGGCTACTTAGTTCTCTGCCCATCTCTTTGAGCTTTTCCTTAGACTTGGCAATCTGCATCCATCTATGTGTTCTTTCTCTTTCTTTCTCTAGCTCAAAGAATAATGGGATGGAAAATTTTTGAGGAATGACCCTACCGTCTTCAATAAATCTATAGTAGGAGTTAAGGTTAGGTTGAGGACTAGGTTCCCTTATCTCTGGGTCCTCCTTCTTTGGTTCTTACTGCATACTTCCTTCCTTATCCAATTTTTGAGTTTCCTGTAGGTTTAACAGAGTTTCCTGTAGGATTGTCTCTGCTTCTTATAGGTCCTGGTGTGTATCTTGTAGGATGTCTTTTCCCTTGGACAAGGCAGATCTTGTCATAGGCCTTCTCACATAAGTGATAGGAGACTTAGGGGAGGTTTATCTTGAGGATCCCTCTCCTTGAGCTTTTATAAGAGGATCCATCTCCTCCTATTGTTTAGGTGAGTCTTTAATAACAATAGGGACCTTGGTGGGACTTTGAGGTTTTCCATGCCTTATCCTTGTACCTTTTCTTGTTTTGAAGTATAATGGAGTTGGTCTCTGCCTTTTTCCTTTTTGTTCGATAGGGGTCCTAAGGGTAGTGAGGGAAGTTGCTACCTCTCTCTTAGTTGGTTCTAGATAGACCCTAGTGACGCCTCCTTACGTTATGCCTCCTATTCTCCATTCCCATTTTCATTTTTTCCTTTCTCCTCTTCTTGTCCCTCTATAGCCTCAACTTGTTCATTAGTTTCCTCCTTGGCATATTCCTCTATTTCTTCACCACTTTCCTTCCCTTTCTCTTCCTCTTCTTCCTCATCTATTTCCTCTTCATCCTTCTCTACTTCTTCTTCATCTGTTTCAGTCTCTTCTTCATCCCTTTCACTGGAAGTAGAGCTCTTGTCATATTCTAGGGCTTTTATATCCTCCTCTATATGCATGTCTTTGAAAATTGCCCATGTGATAGGATTTCTAAGGTTGTGGAGGGAATATTCTATGATGAATCTAATTAACCCATGATATTCTAGCTGTTGGTAGTTTTCTTTCTGCACTTTTATGCTCATATCTATCAGGGATTTGAAAAGGAAGTAGGGTATGCTGAGTCTGTGGTGAGGAGATGTATATGCTCCAAACGTCAATTCTTCAATAAGCCTAAAGTGGTATCCATATGCCACACTATAACTAACTTCACATGATATGTATTTTATAATGTGGTAGCATATTTCATTCTAGTGGTATGGTAGGCTTGTTCTTCTCACTCCATTCTTGTCTTCCATGGCCTCCTCTTCCTCTCGAAAGAATTTCTTCTTTGCAATTTGGCTATTTCCCTTGTCTTCCTTTCTCCAAGGCACTCCGAAGGAAGTGTGGTAATTCTTCTTATGATTTTAGGGGTGAGCTCTATGGAGAGGCCTCTCACCACAATAGTGGCATGGGTCCTGGTTAGTGGTATGATGGAGAGAGAAAAATCTTTGGCTAATTCATCATTATACCCCCTCAATTTCTCAAAGTACCCCATCCAGTTATGCCTAATGAATATTTATGGTATAGGAGGGTGTTGGTGGATCCTCAAAGTGTTGATGGGCTCCCTCCTATTAAACCCACCCATAATTTTGTCTGATGAATGGAGGAACACATATGTCTGATACAAAATTTTAATGAAGGAGGAAATGGAACTGAAATGTTTGTGGATATAATTCCCTTATACTACAATCAATTTCAATAAACTAGAATATTTTTGTTCCTTTCACTTGGAAAAAGATGATCAAATATAGAGCCTACCTCCTTACAATGCTTGATGTAGCCAACCCCTATGTTTCCTCCTCTGAAATTGCTCACTTCCAATCCTGTAGACTGCCTGACTGTATCCTGTAGGATTCCTGTGGGATCTTGTAGGATTTCATGTAGGATCCTGTAGGAGGTCTTGCATAGGAAAAAAATGAAGTTTCCCTCTCATGTAGGCTGCTTGGGGGCCGATTGTTGGGTGCTAAAAGGTGTCTTTTTAAAACTCCTAATTGCCTCACATTAATTATCAACCTGGGTAAGTCTTTTTGTTTCAAAAGTGTACACAATATGTGCAAGCTATAAATCTAGAGAGTAATGTTTTTTATGTTGAATTATAAAACTTGATACAAGAGTAACTAGATGCAATCATAAATTCAAATTACATTCATTAAAGGAAATATGACATCTAAGCTTTGAGACTCAATCCTCTACTGGAATCGTAATCAAATCTCACACAATCAATTCTATTAACGATAGCATCAGTCGAGAGCACAATAGCAATAACTCATCTCTTCTTATCTGTTTCAATCTAAATCATACTTAATCTCTACGAAGCAGTCCAAATAGAAATGATGTCAATCTAAGAGTTCAATAGTGATAACCAAACTCTTACAGTTGATTAAATCAATACGATTCGCTATCTAAATAATTGAATCTGGAATAAGCGTAAATCGAATCAAATTATAGTGTTGTAAAACATGTAAAGGAAATGTACCTTTTCAATACAAGGAAGTGGTAATTAGCGAATAAGATGAACTCACAGAAAATAGGAAAATTATCAAACAAATCAAACTTGCAAGAATCATAAATATATAACCCAAAGAAGCAGTTTAATCCACCAGAGGTTGGGCCCTTAGCCACGAGTGAACACTGTTGAGCTACTTCAAAGAATACGAATGAACAATAACTTTAATCATCGAACTTGAGTAGCATTACAATATGGTCGCATTCTCCAACAACACGAGTCTGTAACTTAAAATTACAATTTGAAATAATAGAGATCCATCCCCTTTCCTCCTATCCTATCCTATCTCTAATCTATCTCCTTTTCTATTTGATATCTGTTCTCATTTAAATACACAGAGCAGAGAGAATTTACAACAAAGATGATTACAAAATGATTCCCATAAAAAAAATTGCAATGTTCACAACAAATTGATCAGCAAGATCATGCCTGAAATATCTTTCCATCAACATTCAACAGGAACAAATCGAATTTGGTATTGCAACCGAGATAATTTGGAAAATCGGCCGCAAAAACAAACCTGAGAAAAATGTCTTCACATAAACTTATGTTTCTCTTAACTTGGACCGAATTTAGGAAAAATTCTCACCACAAAACCAACTCGGTCTATTCTGAACAAAACCCATGTTTCAAATTTTCTAGATTCTTCTCCATTTGCCCGAAACATCCAATGGAGAACTATCACTTTTTATTCCAGTGAATTTCTGAGTTGGAATATTTAATGATGAGATGGAGATCAAATCTGCAATCTGGAAAATATCTTGGAGGCTAAAATGGTGAGTGATGTTACAAAAAATTTATTAATAAACCATCATTATTAAATTCATGCATAATAATCATCAATTTATTTAAAATAAAGGAGAAGAAATAATATTTATCCATAAGAGCATAAATAATTATAAAATGGAATTATATGATAAAGTATGATAAATGACGTGATAAAGAATGGTAGAAATGGATGAAATAGGCGTTAAAGAGTGATAATAATAATGACAAACTAGTGGCCCAACATACCCCCAAACTGAATATATTGCATGTCCTCATGCAACCCAAAGACTTTGTATTAACTAAGCAATAATACAAAAATTGTCCATCCCAACTCATGAAATGGATGGAACAAATGAATTCTTCTTGAAATAATGAATATTCAATTTTAGCAATGTTGATGAAGGCATAACAATTTTCATTGAGGTTCAACTATATGTATATGAAGTTGCATCAAAATATGATATAAGTAACAACAAACTTCATTAACCATTTTCTCAAAAACTACAAACCAAATTTTGCTAAAATTTTGCAAGTAGATTTCTACTATATCAATGCTTCTATAATCCAAAAATCAAATAATTGTGGTGCACAGATCATGAGATATAAACAAAATGGTTGTAGGTGATAGTGCATGATTTCTAAAATTTGACAAACTAATTTAAATTGAAATTTTCTGGGTTTGTGTATTTTAATGATTCCTCCTTGTTATCAAAAAATCACATGAATTCAGCTCATATTTTTAAAGGTATACACAAATCAATTTATGCACTGTATAAAAATGAAATTGTATGCCTTAAATTAGAAAAAAAAATAGAAAACATCCATCATGTGTAGCAATTCCTCCCCCATACTGGAGAATTAGCATGCCCTCATGTAATGCTAGAAAACAAATTGAGGTGGTTGCTACCATCTGTTGAAATCTATGCTTGGTGTAAAATAATATGGAATAAGGGAGGTTTTGAGAATGAATAAGAAGATCAATGGATAATAAATAATATTAATGGCATGGTCATAATAAATAAATGAAAGGAACACTCCAAACTGAAATAATCTATGTCTTTGAAAAATGGGAAGCAGTAAAGATGTGGAATGAATGATGATAAATAAGGCTCAATAGATTTTCATGAAATTCTCTTAAATTCATAATAAATCAGAAAATTATGCTATTTTACCTCAAGTTTTACCTCTGAAAAGAAAAATGTGGAATGACATGTATGGTCTGGCATTTGTTGAAGCTGATGTAGGCTGAGCAGATACTGAAAGTGATGCAAAAGGTGGAATCCAGGCAAGAACATCATGTTTAAACAATTGTTCGCATTTTTGAGTTTCTCGAGCCTCTTCTGTTAGTTGCAATAGTGCGGTTGTGCCGCGAATAAAATTTTGCCGATAATTGTTGTTCTCCTATAAACAATTCACTATTTGGTATGCAATTTTATTAATACACTGTGTTAATTTTGAATAGCAACAGATAAGATGCATGTAAGAATTTCAATCAGAAAATTTTTTGTATAAATGCAATACTAATATTTTTTCAATACATTAATTTATGGCAGAGTTTAGTAAATGTATCGCATGCTATCCCATAATGCATATATTCCCCCTCCAATTGGAAAAGGTATTCCATGACCATAAAGCATATGAAAGGTGTTGTGCTAATGGCAAGGCAAGGGAATGAACAATACGACAATAAATGAAGCAGAGTACACATATCAATGATAGGACATTGAGAGGTATGGTTATAATGAGGACAGAGTGTATAAACATAGTTATGAATAAGAGATAGGACACTTTGGATTGATGATAAGTTATGTGAAAAAGAAAAATAACAGCAATATGCCAAAAAGATGCTTTGCTAACGGTATTCTAGCTGAAAATGAAGTGATTGATCGGAAAGTAATTTCTCATTCGTAAAAAGAGAGGAGAAGAAAAGGGTATTATAGTAATAATTGATGATAAGATATAACTTCAATACCATAAGTAGAGCATCTACTGCAAGCAGGCGTCGATAGCCTTGACAAGGTTGCTTTTTAACCCGTATGAGCCAGGATCCTCAATTTATAAATGGAGAGTCCCAATGCTGTTCTACAGAAGAGATCAGTGTGCTAGCATGGTAACCAGATAACCACACTACCATTCACTGGGATGTAGCAAAAGTGATCAGGTTGGCGTGTGATCAGAAATCCTATTCCAAGGATATTTTGGCTATCCAATCGATCATAACCCTGGTGTGGTGGCCATAGTGGGAATGTCACTTCGCTACATCCTTATGAACATAGTAGGCTGGCTCTTAATGAGACCCCCTATCCTCTATCTGTAGGCAAAGTTTTGTTGTTATTACATGTTTTTATGATAAATAGAGGGAGGCTCAATACTTCTTAAGAGTAGGGATGGTGGAATAAGTTGAACATGTCAATCAGAAAAAATATACCCATAATCTCATTTATTACAGATAGAGAAGATTATAACAAGGAAGGGTGGAACCAGTATGGTAATAATATGATCAATTAGTATCATGTACAACAGAAAACAATGTAGTAAAGTAGTATATAAATAATTGTGTCCCTTTTGAAAAGAATCTATCACGAAGGAGTGGTCCTGTTAAAGATCATAACATGAATGATATTAACTTGCTTCAATAGAATCCATAATTCTTGTCCTCACAAAAGTAGTGTACTTCATGCCATTTAAGGGAATCAGTAAAATGTGGTTGAGATGAACTAGGAATAATCCCACAAGAAGAAGGAATGGTTGTTCTTGAAAATACTCCCAAAGTGTTGTTCCCTTGAAGGAACAGCAAAAGCACTCGAAAAAGTGTTGTTCCTTGTAGGGAACAACAAAGGAAAATACACGCAAAAGTGTTGTTCCCTATAGGGAACAATAGTTATTCCCTGTAGGGGACAACAAAGGAAAATACACGCAAAAGTGTTGTTCCATATAGGGAACAACAAAGAAAATGCACGCCAAAAAGTGTTGTTCCCTATAGGGTGTTAGGTTCCTATACCAATAGGTGTCATTTTTCATGATTGGCATTGATAAGGCCTAATATGTTCAAACCTTTGGCTGGTTGAAAAGGTGTTCCATATTCCAAGAAAATTAAAAATTAAAAAATGAAAAGAGGGTATGCCCTAAAAGAAAAATCAAAGGGAAAAAAGAATGAAATGGTAAAAAAAGAAAGCAAATGAACCCCAAATGAGAATACCAAGAAAGTGTGCTAGTCCAAAGTGCCACTACTATTTCATTTTTGAAAATTTTCATTGTCTGCAGTTAGTTGACTTTTGTCACAGCTGATGGATGGCCAAATAACTCAATCTTGGCCAAGTCCATATTTAAATTTACTTGTCTTAGAAATAGAGAATAAAGTCTGTCCAAATAGTTCAATATTCACAGACAAATAGTTAGGTAGAGAAGCAAAGGGTCTCAACAGCTAAATATGAGCCCTTGGAAGAAATAAGGGCAGACTTAGATAGGATGCTAGCTAAAAGAAAAGAAGAGAATCAGAGTTTTCTAGTTCAAATGCACGGAAGAAAGAAAGAAGAAAAAATGATATGATCAATAGGCTGGGTAAGTAGTTTTGATGTTGCAGAAGAAAGTTTATGAACAATTTTGTATTTTGAATATGATTCACCTCATCACTATTATAAACACCATGGCAACTAGGTGGTGACAGATCAAATGATGCATGTCTAACTTCCCCTCATTCCTCCCCCATAAATCACTCACTAACCTCCCTCCAGGGACACTGAGATCTGCTCAGTGCTCCTAGTTCACTTCATTTCATGAAAAAGACTAAGTGAAACTCTGTTTTACTTAGGATATCACAACCACATTTCTTGTGTAAAACGCTTTTCTTCCAATTTGCTAAGTTTCCAAATTCATAATTTGGATACCTTTCACTCCCCTAATCCTAAGTTCCACCTTTTGACTTAGTGCTTTGTTTGAATATATTTCTCATTTTAACCCATTAACTCTATTATATAATTCCTACATAAAATCTCCCCCCCCCATACTATATTTATGTATAAAAACCCTGACAAAACTTTAAATATCCCGAGCCCCGATTAGCTATAGCCATATATCAA
Source organism: Pinus taeda (assembly GCA_000404065.3). NCBI lineage: Eukaryota > Viridiplantae > Streptophyta > Pinopsida > Pinales > Pinaceae > Pinus > Pinus taeda. Next base: position 29,505 of record APFE030510709.1, read on the forward strand.
TGTTTATGGGGTTAATGGTTCATCTGGGGCCATTAATAACCCCGCGTGCGCATACCACAGGATTTATTTGACATTTGGTTAAATGAATAACCAACCCACCCCGCATGCAAATATTAAATGCTAATTAACACTGGGTTAATTAACCAATAATCTACCCAACAACCAATAGAAATCACCCCGATACAAATTAATTCACTGTTTATTACCCGGTCCCCACGCCATAACCCTTCACCCACTCCATCAACCGTCAACCGTTAGATCCGATCCCGCAAATCGGACGACCCCAACGATATCGGAATCCCTCCGATGTCTGAAAGTTACCTTCCGATGAAAAGCGGTATTCCCACCATACCACGGGACGCATGTTTCCTACCCGATATCATCGCATCCCCTCCTCCCGAAACAACCTTTGTCCCAAAAGTGGTGCGGGGAATACCATTTACCACCCCTGCTGAACCCCCAATGAGGTCATCCAGTGACGTCACCTCCACGTCAGCACCCATGTCATCTGCCACCTCAGTTCCATGTCGTCTGCCACATCACTCGACACATCATCTTCCATACCCTGCTACATGACAAAAATTACTTCACGATGACATCATCACAAAAATGTGCCAAAAAGCCCGTAAAGCCAAATTTTGTCAAAAACCTGTGAAAACATTTGTTTTGTCCATTTGTAGTTGTTGTTTTTTACGGAAGTTGTGCATGTAAATTATGACAAAGTCGCTTTCAAAACTGAATTCTTCCAACTGATCGGCATACTTTGGCCTTTCATGCTGCAATTCGTCATCCAAACCTGCAAATTCCTTCTGTGCACGTCCACAACCCAGGTATTTACCCGTTTTACCTCCCAATCCTATGTTTTGAAAGTTTTCCTATGAAAGTTATACCAAAAAGGCAAAATTCATACTGAATTCGGTATATAACTTCCATGCAAGTACCCCATGACTACTCTGTTACCCACTTTTCACCAAAAAACCTACACATTTCATATATCGCTACAAAATTCACTCAGTGAGCCTATAAAAATAGGTATTTACCTAAAAACTTATTCCCGAGCCCCCTGTTTTTAAATTTCCTCTGCAAATTTTCCAAAAAGCGCCCAAATTTAAGCTCAAATCATCAAACTGCTTTCAGAAAGTGCACCATTGCCACTGTTTCTGTCCATTTTTCACCGAAAAACCCTACAAACTTAGTTTTCCACTGCAAGATTCACCCATCAAGTTCTAATTTGAATCGAATTTAGTCTACAATTCCCTGAAAAAGTCCCTTAGCTATTGTTTTATCTACTTGTGCTACACAGTCCCAGATTCCAAATTGAAAAATCATAGATAGTTGAGCAATGGAGGCTCCAGTGGCGCTGAATGTTGCACCTCTCAATGCTCCACACAAAGAAATGGAGTGGATACCTTTAGCTGACAGGGATTTCCAGATTAATGACTTAATGGGTGACAAGCCTCATCTCCAAGCATTTTGTGAAATTAGGAATAGCTACCGCCGCAATACTGATGTCTATGGAATTTGGGAGTCCAATATGCCCATGTACTACCTCCCTTTAGTGAATGTATTCCCTGACCTCATCCACCAATGCCATGTCAATTATGAGCCCATTCAAAGAGCAGTGATGGACCCTTCTGAAAATGTCCTCTTTCATATCACCCCTGAATCCATCAATGAGATGCTGCACTTCAAACCAACTCAACCTTCGACTCCTCTTTCCATGGGGTTTTTGCTTAACCAAGATGCCAAACTGCCCAAGTCAGAGTTAAACCGGAGTGCTCAAACATTTATAAGACCGGATCGCCAGCCCATAGAGCCCCCTCCATATGTGCATGCTTGGTTCATTGAAGCAGGAAAATTCATTATAGACATGATATCCTATATCTTGGGATTTAAAACAACGGAGTATGTTGATGAGACCACATTAGTTTTGTTATCCATTTTTACTCCAGGACAACACCCTACTATCAAGTATGATTATGCCACCTTCACGGATGATAAGATCCATGAGAAATTCATGAGCCTAGACAGAGAAAGAGTGTTTAAATACACATCATACATATATCATTTGTTGTTGTACAATCAACCAGACAGTTTTCAAATTCCCCTCAGAAAATTAGATCTCAAAGGAGAGCAGAGGTCTGTAATCTTCTGGACCTCAGTGTTCCACCATGTTAATGACTCCCCTTATATTTACTGTGAATTCATTGACCTTTTCATACATACAACCTTTTCCTTATTGGTGATAACTCCTCCTGCTAGACCCTCTGATGAAATGCAGAAAATTTTGCAGCTCTCCAAAAGCTACAACATAGGTGACTAGTACGTTTACCAGAATCACACTGAAATCAGGATTTATGGCTTTGAAATGTGCCCCTACAAGCTACCCAAATTTGTGCCTATGAGGTTGTTTTCACTGGAGCACTTCAAGCAGTATATCAATGTAGACATAACCCACTTCTGCAAGGCTAAGAAAAAGGGACAACTCAAAATAAGAAATCAATTGGGCCCTTTTATCTTCAATAAAAGAGAAGCTTGGGAAGAGGCTGGTAATATTTTAGGGCACCAACTAAAGCTGAAACAGAGTTTCTATTGGGCACCATATGACCCCTGTCATTTTATAAGTTATAGAAAATTCAAAAACAACCTAGCACCATACGTTCATCACAAGATCCTTGAGATTCAACAATATGCTAATCAACAAGAATGGACAGAAGGCACATTAGTTGAAGAAATTACTGAGGAAGAGAAATTGGAAAAGACCATTAAAGGACTTGAAAAAACGCTTGACCTGGACTCTTTTGGACAGGTGTCCTTCAAGCTACCTTAGCACATAGGAGGTGATACATATTTTTCCGAGACTTCTCAGCAGTCCACACAAAAGGCCAGCATAGGGTCATCTAAGGGCAAGCAGATAATAGATTTAGAGCAGGAAACAATGAAAAACCAACCAAATATATCAAAGAAACAAGGCCAAGGGAAAGGTCCTTCAACACAAGAAAAGGTACCTGAAATCCCTGTATTACAAACTCCTCTAAATGAGGAAAGAGGCAAGAAAAGAGACAGAGAGGAAAGAACACCTGGAAGTGGACCAACAGAACAGCTAGGGGAAAAGAGGCAAAGGTTAAATCCTTAATCTCAAGAGGAACTCTTGGAGGAAATAGCAAGCAGCCTAAGGGGTGAAGGAATTGATAAACAACAAACTTCTCCAATGACAATAACATTAGTTAGTTCATACCAGCAAGAGCTAGAGAGGCAGCAAAGTGTGGAATTTCCATCCACCAGGCCACAAAGCAAGCAAGGTGCTAACATTAAAAGAACGTTTACTGAAATAAAGGCAAAGAACGAGCCAATAAGAATTCAACTTTATAATCAATTGCTGAGAATGGCTCCCACTAATCAACAAAGTTTAATGTCAGCATATGATATTCAAGAAGGGAAAATGACCCTTAGTCACTTCAAGCCCATAGTGCAGCAACCAAAGTTAGCTGGCGATTATATCAGGACCAATCTAGAAGTTCTCGCCAAAGAAATCCATCCAATGGACCAAATTGAATTACATAAGCAAACTAGAGAAATGGTGTATTCCACCTTGGCAAACAAGGAATTATTAGCTCACAATTGCAGAATTCATTGAACAACACCTCTGCCTAATTAAAGTTGGAAAAGGCTTCTTCACTAGCCAAGGATAATAGGATCAAATCCTTGGAAAAAATTACCATTGAGTTGGTACATGATCCCAAGGATGCCAAGGGCATAAAGGAATTTATAAAAAAGAAGGAAGAAGACATTGCACCCCTCAAAAAGCAATTAAAGCTGCCGATTACAATGCATCCACAAGCCATAGAGGTGGTGCGGCAAAAAGAAGAGGAAGACATAATGGATTTGCTAATGAAAATGAATCAGAGACTCAATGAGACAAAGTAGGAATTAGAGAAGGGATTATAGGAAAAGCAGGGAGTGTCGACCTCCCAGCCATCGCAAACAGCTCCAACAACTACAACTGCTCCTCCTACAGATACTTCAGTAGAAACAACAACAACAGCACCAGGTACCAGCATGAGCATAGAAGAGCTAATGAAGGCAATGAAAGACTTAGAACTCCAAGTGTCAGAGCTAAAAGAGGCCAAAGAGAAATTGGCTAAACTAGAAATGAGTTATGACAAATCAAAAATGACTGTAGTCGAAAGAACAAGAGAGGTAAAACCATTGGAAAACAAGGTGAAATCCTTAGAAAATGATATTTCTCTTCACAAACCTCTAGCAGAAATTAAAAAGATCTTGTGGACTAATATTGGGCAATCCATCACTGGTCAATGGAGATCAATACAAACAATCCATGAGCAAATTGACTTGATAGTATTAGCCCAAGTAGATATTCAAAAGGCCAAGACATTATTGGGACACATGCTCGAACAGGCAACAGGTTAATACACTTTTTAAATACCCACACCAGTGAAGAACTAGTAGCACTAGAAATTAGAGACATGACAGGCACCATTCAAATAGTCAAAAGAGTGTTGACCATGAAGAACTTCATACAAAATCTAGAGAGGAAGTGATAGGACATGCATGTGGGGATAAATGCTTTTACAGAGAAGTTTACAGTTTTGCAGGAAAAAGGTCAGCCTAGTTTATTAACCAATGATCATAAATTGATGACACATAAAAACTATGCTCACAAGGTGAATGCATATGATGCAAATCAAATCACAGCCTCGACAAGCACTTTATAAGAAAGAGCACTCCCATCAGGGCAGAGCCTGTATGATAGTTTAGAAAATTTGTTTTATATTGAACATGAAATAAAACATCTTTTCACAGTCGAGCCTGATTTCTACATATACACTAATGTTGATGAGACTTTAAGGAAATTGAAAAGACATCATTTACCAGGAGACAAATGGTGGCAAAGAATGTTGGAAATTTTATAAACATATCTTTAAATTCTTTTTATGAGTTGTGGAAGGTTGAAATTTGGTATCATGTCCCATAAAGAAGAAAACAGCATGGAACAGGGATCAAGATGGAGTAGCAGCATATTAAAGACGGTCCAGATACAGCCAAGGAAGTCGAGGCATCAGCGTGGGATATCAATAGAGGACATCTACCATTCTACTCACTGAGCGTGAAAGTCAACATATCTGACCAACTAAAGTAGCCAGCACGACAACAATTACTCCTTTCATTTATCCCTACTTTCAAGATCATTTATTTCTCTTCCTGAGTTGGTAGAATAAGTTATTACTAGATATTATCTCATTCAGATATTTTGTAAGCGCTTTTTATATAAATACCTCCCCAAGCAAACTATTCGGGGTTGGTTGGTAATATCTTCTCGGGACTGCGCTGTAACTCTGAGAATTTGTTGAATACAAAAGTTGTTGGATTTCATTGTCACTGCCCTATCTGAATGTGGAATTGATTCTCTGGGCCCTGCTACAGGATTCTTGTGTCATGTTATGGATCAATAAGTTTCTCCTCACCTGTGATTTAATGTTTATGTGTTTATATGCATGATATATGTTTCATGATCTTAATAATAGAGAAAAGGAATAGCACAAAATTTGTTTGTTTACACTCTGTGTTCAATATTTATTATTATTAATGTTTTCTTCAGGATCAGCATAAATAGGAATTCTTAACTGCTCCTATTTTCCCTGTTTCTTTCATATTGATTTAATACTAAGAAATTCTTAATTGCTTCTTGGTCATAATCATTCACTTTCTTTCTGTCTGTCTGTTGAAGGATTCTTAACTGCCCTTCAACCATAGTCTCCATCCCATTTGATTCAACTTATGAATTGTTCCATGAATGATTACCCTGCTCTATAGCACCACCTTCTGTCAAAGAAACCACATCCAGCAGTTCATCCTCATAGACTCCATTAGCCCAATGGACTGAAATTCTCAAGCTTGCAGCCCTGTTCCACAAAACACCACCATCAAAAATTAAAAAACAAACCCTTGAACATTATAACTAGCCTAAAATACCTCAAAACAAAGCTAAAATATAAAGAGAGAGACCTCTCTGGATGCAGATTGGCTAGAATCTATGTCTAAAAAATTGGTTTATGGTTACCTTGGTCGTATTCCCTCCTTAGAATTTTCCTAGGGAATAACCTGAGTGATAACATCATTGGCGACCCCACTGGGGACATTTGAGTGATTGTTTGTTACTTCTCTCTATTTTCTAAAGCTACAGATGGAGCCTGAAGTTAGCCAGGTAGCCTTTGAAACTGTTTTTTCCATGCAATTACAGTAGTAAATAAAAGCTTCTTTAGTCTATCTCCAGCCTAGTTTTAGGTTTTGAACAGTTGTCCCAAAAGCTTGATCATTTCCTTCTTTCAATAGACCTTTAGAAAAATTCAAGATTCTCATTAAAACTTCCTAGAAACATATTGATAAAAGTGCTATCCTTCAAATATTTCAAGAGAAACTAAAAAAAATCATACTTAAAAGCTGGCTCCAAAGAAGAAGACCCATTATACCAGATCAAATTCGGATCCAAATCCTCCACCGATCTTTCAAAATCCTAATTTGACCCCTAATAACGTTAGAAGCTGAGAGAATCAAGAAAATTCTACTAATTTAAACCTTAATACACCTCAACAGAACCCTATCCAAACCGAGTTCACTGCTGGAAAATCACAAGTCTTTTCTGCCATAACTATTGCTTCACCTTTTTCACCATTAGCAATTCAAAACATCTTTTCCACTCCCCCATCCACTGCACAAACTTCCATTATTATCCCATTTCTTCCAATTATTGCACTTATCTCCGCAAACATGGCAAACCGTTATGCTCCCTTACAACTACCTGCAAATCCAGGGGCTATGCCTCAAGATTACCAAAGAAAAATCACCTATTTTGATGGTGCTGGTACGTACACAACCCAACAACATACAAAGAAAATGACAGATTATTTTGAGAACTATGAAATTGATGATGATGATGTCAGAATGAGGATCTGTGTCTAAAGTTTTACTTGCGATGTAAGGACGTGGTTTACACAATTGCTGATTCACAAGCCCTTTATCAAACTTTCCTAAATAGATGGGAAAAAAAGAAGGATCCCCTACACATATTATCATAATATGAGAACTTGAAAAGAGGTCCACAAGAAAGTGTCCAAGATTATTGTGCCAGATTTAATAATGTATACAATGCTATCCCTCAGAATCTCATACCTCCACCAGACCTGACCTTGATTAAATTCCTTGATGGATTTGACTCTGACATGGCTTACCAGATTATGGAAAGAGCTCCTCCAAGCTTAGAAGACATGCAAATTATAGCTGCCAGTGTAGAGGCCAATCTGATTTCTAAACGAAATAAAGCTAGATCTGAGAGAAGAACAACTTTTAGGGAAGAACCATCGGCGTTCGAACAGAAACTGGATGCCATTATTAAAGGCATGGACAGACTTGGGGACAGAGTAGAAACCATTGAGAGTAAATCATCATGGGATGGCCAACCAAGCAACATTGCAAGAAATCCAAATTTTAGAAAAAATCAAAACTCTAACACTGGAAAAGTTGGTCCAGACCAAAGTATTAGGCCTCCATTCCAAGAAAACTACGCTGAAGCTTCAACTTCTAGTGAACCCACGGAGGACACTCAAATCAATTTAATGGGTCTCAATAGTGAACAACAAATTTTCTTAACTCAAGAAGACCAAGAGGCCCACACTTTAGGTCAGTTTCAAATTCAATCAGGGGAATCCTTTGATTTTTAAGGAAGGGTATGACATATCTGTTTACGAAGTCCATAAAAAATATAACTTGAGAAGTAGGAGAATAGATATCTCTGATGACAATAAGCAAAAAGAAACCAAACTACCTACTAAAGCCAAAAACAAGAACTCTTCTACACAAATCCCTCCTAAGACAATTCCTAACTCAAATAGCCCAACTATTCAAGATATTACAGATGGCCAAGAACATGATAAATAGTCTGCAGCTCCCTTTCCTCTCAAAGAAAATGCAAAGGAACCTCCTGAAACTGATTTTGAGGCGGATTCAATCCATAACAACACTCCTGATAAAGAAAAAAGCATTGAGAACAAAACAAAAAAAGAGAGCCTTGCTGCCTGAAATGCAAAAGTTCAGATAGAAAAACCTTTCAACCTTGAAACCGAAATAGGCAAATTGAAGGTAGCCATGCCATTATCTGAATTGGCTAAACATGATGTCTATAGACAACAAATCAGCAGGTCACTACAAATTTCAGAACACAAAGATGCAGTGAATGTCTTAGATGACCAACCAGAATTAATTTTTGGTCCTGAAGTAAATGGAAAATTAGTAGATGGAGGTGTGCCTCCTTTTTACATGACTCTGAATATTCATGACAATGTACTTCATAATGCAATGTTTGATTCTGGGGCCTCTCACAATTTGATTCCCAAACCAGTGATGGAAAAATTGGAACTAGACATAACCCAGCCATACAAAGACCTTTCTCATTTGATTCTAGCCAAGTTAGATGCCTAGGATTGATTAAAGATTTGTGTGTATCATTGGTACAATACCCTGCGAAGACAATTCTAATGGATGTGGTAGTGGCTGATATCCCACCCAAATATGGAATGTTACTATCTAGATCTTGGGGTGCCAAGCTTTAGGGCTCTTTACAGCTTGACATGTCCTATGCCACCATTTCAGTCTTTGGCCAGCCAAAGAGATTGTATAGGGAAACTTTGATGAAATATGTTGTCAGCAGCTAAGAGAAGCCCCAAAATTTTCCCATTTATTCCATGCATTCCGATATGGACTCTTTCATCCTTTTCAATACTGAAATTTGCCCACCAACCGATAACAAGGATTTAATATCAGCACAAGAAAAAGTCATGAATGAAAAATCCAGTGTTCAGATTCAAGAAATTTCTGTGACCAATGATAATATAGACACACAGGGGAACCACATGAAACTAAAAATCCAAATCTGCTTACTAAGAAAAACTTTGAAACTCCTAATCCTAGCTGTAATCAAGAAATCCTATGGTATCTAGAGTTTGACAGATCTGTTAATAAGCTAGGAACAGGGGCAGGCATTTGGATACACAATGTACAAAATGATCATGCTGAAGGACATGCATATAGGCTGAATTTTAGGTGTACAAACAACATGGCTAAATATGAAGCCCTCCTGCTAGGACTAAAATTGATCAAAAGCCTAGGGGCAACCAAGTTATCAATTTTGGGAGACTCTGATTTGGTTATTCAACAAATGAAAGGAAACTTTCTTACAAATGATCTCAGGTTAAAATCATATAGAGGAGCATCCACCGAAATACTCAACACCTTTTTGGAAACTTAGCTCTTTAAAATTTCAAGGAACCACAATTTTCATGCTCATAGTTTGGCAACATTTGCCATTACTTGTAAGCTGCCATTTGGTCCTTCTCATCTTTTCACAGCTGAGATCAAACATAGACCAAGTGTTCCAGACAATGTGAAAAATTGGCAAGTATTTGACAGTGACACTCAGATCAATAATTTCCTAACTTTAAAGGAAGAATTTTCCAGCATCAATATAGACACACGCAATGTTTGTGAGGTTGAACAAATGCATAGAATGCAAACACATATTGCAACTGAAACAACAAACCAGATGTTGCATCCAACAAACTTTACCAGCAAAGAATTACAACAATTAAAAGAAATAAACTTTGAGGAAACTGTTGGAGGTGAAGTTGAGGTGATTGAGTTGAAGGACAGTTGTTTACCTACAGGATTGGCTCCTCTGAGGACATTTTTGACTCAAATGATATTCCAAGGAAACCTAAAATGAAACCATTAAACACAGAAATTGAGGACTATAATATAGGCACTAAATAGAATCCTAAGATGATAAAATTGTCCACAACTTTTCCTCCTGACCAAAAGCTGAAATATATTGAACTGTTCAAAGAATTTCAAGATGTTTTTGCATGAAGCTATGAAGATCTTAAGTCCTATGACACTTCTGTCATCCAACATACAATACCGCTAAAAGAAAACCAAAAACCTTTCAAACAAAAACTTAGAAGGGTAAATCCTATACTTCTTCCTCTCATTGAAAAAGAAGTCAAGACAATGTATGAAGCTAGGATAATTGCACCCATTAGAGTTTCAGAATGGATCTTGAATTTAGTGCCTACTATGAAGAAAATGAGAGAAATTAGACTATGTGTGGATTTGAGGAATCTGAAATTTTTTTTCCTCAAAGACCACTACCCCTTACCCAAAATGGACCATATTTTACAAAGAGTAGTGGGAGCCTCTAGAATTTCACTGCTAGATGGATTCTCAAGCTTTAATCAGATCTTAGTTCACCCGGATGACCAAGATAAAACTGCTTTTACAACACCTTGGGGAACCTTCAAGTATATAAAAATGCCTTTTGGACTCAAGAATGCAGGGGCAACATTTCAACGAGCCATGGACATAGCATTTGCTAAAGAAATTCATGATTTCCTAGTCATATACCTAGATGATCTCACTGCCTTTTCCAAATCAGACCAGCAACACCTAGATCATCTGAGACAAGTGTTTTTAATCTGTAGAAAATATGGCATATCAATAAATCCAAAGAAATCATTGTTTGGTCTAGAAGAGGGCAAACTGTTAGGTCACATAATCTCAAAAGAGGGCATAAGAATTGATCTAGATAGGATACAAGCCGTTCTGCAAGTTCCTCACCCAAGAAATATCAAAGAACTTCAAGCTTTCTTAGGGAAAATCAATTTTCTAAGAAGATTCATACCCAACTTGGATGAACTGATAAGACTATTGAACAAGATGCTAAAGAAATATTATAAGGTTAAGTGGACAATAGAAGCTAAACAAGCCTTTGAGGAAATCAAAATAGCTTTAACTAAAACACCAGTGCTCACAAGCCTGAAATTTGACAGAGACTTTATAATCTTTTCCTTTGCCTCAGAACATACTATTGTTGCTGTCTTGCTACAAAACGATGACCAAGGATATGAAAAGCCGATAGCTTTTTCAGCAAAGCACTTAGAGATGCACCACTTAAATATCAAATCATGGAGAAACAGGCTTATGCCCTTGTAAAAGCCATTAAGGACTTCAGAGTGTATATCTTATATTCTCATGTAATTTCTTATGTGCCAAATACTGTTGTCAATGATATTCTAACTCAAGAAGGAATTGAGGGCAAAAGAGGCAAATGGATAACTAACATTTTGGAATATGACATTGAAATTAAACCAACAAAGCTGATAAAAGGAAAAGGATAAGCAAAACTTATGACTGAAACCAATTTTCAGGCCCTTGACATCAATCAACTGGATAATGAATAGGAGATGGCAACTCCACAGATCAATCAAGCCTTTCTACAATCACCTTGGTATGCTGATATCATACATGTATTGCTAAACCTGCAAGCTCCTCCAGGATTATCTAGAACTAAGAAAATATTTCTGAAAATGAAGGCTTCAAAGTTTTGTATTTTAGATGATGTTTTGTTTTGCAAAAATCATGAAGGCATCTTACTAAATTGCTCAACACAGAATGAAACTAACAAAGTGTTGAAAGAATTTCATGTAGGGGACTATGGTGGGCATTTGTATTGGAAATCAACTGCTGATAAAATCCTAAGCGCTGGATTTTATTGGCCCACCCTATTTATTGACGTAAAAAAGTTTGTAACTTCTTGCCATAAATGCCAAATCTTTGAGGGCAAGAAGAAGCTTGTACCTCTGCCCCTCAAGCCAATTTCCAGTGAAAGACCATTTCAACAATGGGGTTTAGACTTCATTGGGGAAATCCACCCTTTATGCTCTAGCCAACACAAATGGATCCTTACCGCCACTGATTACTTCACCAAGTGGATAGAGGGCATCCCTTGTAGACAGGCCAATGATTCAGTGATAATACAATTCTTAGAGACCAACATCCTATCTAGATTTGGCTGTCCGGAGAAGATTATAACAGATAATGCTGCTGCCTTCAAATCTAAGAGAATGATCAGTTTTTGTCATAAGTACCACCTTACCTTAGGTCAGTCCACAGCCTATTACCATCAAGGTAATGGTTTAGCTAAGTCATCCAATAAGAGCTTGATCAATATCATTAAGAAAGTATTGGAAGAAAACAAGAAACATTGGCATAAAAAGCTTATCAATGCACTATGGGCAGATAGATTGACCACCAAGGGATCCATTGGAACTAGCCCATATGAATTGGTTTATGGCATGGAGGCTAGATTCCCTTCATCTTTGGGAATCCCCGTGATAAAAATGCTACAAGAGCTGCAGGTAGAACCCAATGAAATTCAGAGAAGGATAAATCAAACTATTCATTTGCAGCAGACTAGAGAAGAGGTGTATCGAAGATCTCAGGTTCTACAGGAAAAGTTAAAGAAGATATTTGATAAAAGGACTAAGACAGAAGATTTTTTCATAGGAGACAAAGTACCAAAATGGGACTCAAGGAGAGAAGATAAAGGAAAACATGGGAAGTTTGACTTCCTATGGAAGGGACCTTATACTATTCAGGCTTCACAAGGAAACAACACCTATTTCTTAAAGATCTTGGATGGCACAGGAATACAAGATGGAGCAGTTAATGGTTGAATGCTTAAGCATTATTTTGATCCAGTTTGTTGATATATCATCAGTCTATTTTGTACATAAAAATGTTTACTTTCTACAGTTTATTACAGCAATAAGATAGGAGGGAATATCTAGGGAACTGTAAAAAGAAGTCTAGGAATTGTGCCACCTTTTCTGTTACTTTTTTTCTTCAAACAAAAGCTAAAGAGGAAGATTTGAGAGCTCTAAATAGAAGAAAAACATTGAGACAAGTTATCCCAAAACAAAGTTGCAATTGTTTGAAAGAGATAATTAGAAATGTATATATGTTGCAGAGGTGCAGTTTTGTTACTTACAGCAAAGAAAAATTTCAGAATGCAGCAAAAGGTGCACACAAGTTAGTCTAACCTGTTGTTCTTGACTTTCCATTAAGAAAATCCATCCCCAAGTGGAGCCACTATTAGGTTCCTATACCAATAGGTGTCATTTTTCATGATTGACATTGATAAGGCCTAATATGTTCAAACCTTTGGTTGGTTGCAATTCCAAGAAAACAAAAAATTAAAAAATGAAAAGAGGGTATGCCCTAAAAGAAAAATCAAAGGGAAAAAAGAATGAAATGGTCAAGAAAGAAAGCAAATGAACCCCAAATGAAAAGGCCGGAAAAGTGTGTTAGTCCAAAATGCCACTACTGTTCCATTTTTGAAAAATTTCATTGTCTGCAGTTAGTTGACTTTTGTCACAGCTGATGGATGGCCAAACAGCTCAATCTTGGCCAAGTCCATATTTAAATTTACTTGTCTTAGAAATAGAGAATAAATTCTCTCCAAACAGTTCAAGCTTGACAGAAAAATAGTTAGGTAGAGAAGCAAAGGGTCTCAACAGCTAAATTTGAGCCCTTGGAAGAAACAAGAGCAGAATTAGATAAGATGCTAGCTAAAAGAAAAGAAGAGAATCAAGGTTTTCTAGTTCAAATGCACCCAAGCAAGAAAGAAGAAAAAATGATAGGATCAGTAGGCTGGGTAGGTAGTTTTGATGTTGCAGAAGCAAGTTTATGAACAGTTTTGTCTTTTGAAGATGATTCACCTCATCACTATTATAAACACCATGGAAACTAGGTGGTGACAGATCAAATGATGCATGTTTAACTTCCCCTCATTCCTCCCCCATAAATCACTCACTAACCTCCCTCCAAGGACATTGAGATCTGCTCAGTGCTCCTAGTTCACTTCATTTCATGAAAAAGACTAAGTGAAACTCTGTTTTACTTAGGATATCACAGCCACAGTTCTTGTTTAAAATGCTTTTCTTCCATTTTGCTAAGATTCCAAATTCATAATTTGGATACCTTTCACTCCCCTAAGCCTAAGTTCCACCTTTTGACTTAGTGCTTTGTTTGAATATATTTCTCCTTTTAACCCACTAACTCTATTATATAATTCCTACATAAAATCTCCCCCCCCCATACTATATTTATGTATAAAAACCCTGACAAAACATTAAATATCTTGACCCCCGGCTAGCTAAAACCATATATCAATGTTTATGGGGTTAATGGTTCATCTGGGGCCATTAATAACCCTGTGCATGCATACCATGGGATTTATTTGACATTTGGTTAAATGAATAACCAACCCACCCCGCATGCGAATATTAAACGCTAATTAACATTAGGTTAATTAACCAATAATCCACCCGATGGCCAATAGAAATTGCCTTGATACAAATTAATTCACTATTTATTACCCAGTCCCCGCGCCATAACCCTCCGCCCATTCCATCAACCGTCAATCATTGGATCTGATCCCGCAGATCGAACAGCCCTGAATGATATTGGAATCCCTCCAATGTCTAAAAGTTACCCTCCAATGAAAAGCGGTATTCCAGCCGTACCACAGGACGCGTGTCGCCCCCCGATATCATCGCATCCCCTCCGCCCAAAACAACCTTTGTCCCAAAAGCAGTGTAGGGAATACCATTTACCACCCCCGCTGAACCCCCGATGACGTCACCTCCACGTCAAAACCCACATCATCTACCACTTCAGTTCCATGTCATTTGCCACGTCACCCGACATGTCATCTTCTGTACCCCACTACACGACAAAAATTACGTCATGATGACGTCATCACAAGAAAACGCCAAAAAGCCCGTAGAGCCAAATTTTTTCAAAAACCCGTGAAAACGTTCGTTTTGTCCATTTCTAGTTGTTGATTTTTAAGGAAGATGTGCATGTAAATTACGATGAAGTCGCGTCCAAAACTGAAGTCCGCCAACCAACCAGCATACTTCGGCCTTTCATGCTGCAATTCGTCATCCAAACCTACAAATTCCTTCTGTGCACGTCCACAACCCAGGTATTTACCCGTTTTACCTCCCAATCCTGTGTTTTGAAAGTTTTCCTATGAAAGTTATACCAAAAAGGCAAAATTCATTCTGAATTTGGTATATAACTTCCATGCAAGTACCCGAGGATTTCTCTGTTACCCACTTTTCACCAAAAAACCTACACATTTCGTATCTCGCTATAAAATTCGCTCAGTGAGCCTATAAAAACAGGTATTTACTTAAAAAATTATTCCCGAGCCCCCTGTTTTTAACTTTCCTCTGTAAATTTTCCAAAAAGCACCCAAATCGAAGCTCAAATCATCAAACTGCTTTCAAAAAGTGCACCATTGCCACTGTTTTTGTCCATTTTTCACCGAAAAACCCTAAAAACTTAGTTTTCCACTCCGAGATTCACCCAACAACTTTTAATTTGAATCGACTTCAGTCTGCAATTCCTTGAAAAAGTCCCTCAGCTATTGTTTTATCTACTTGTGCTATACAGTCCCAACTTCCAAATTCAAAAATCATAGATAGTTGAGAAATGGAGGCTCCAGTGGCCCTGAACGTTGCACCTCTCAATGCTCCACACAAAGAACTGGAGTGGATACCTTTAGCTGACAGGGATTTCTAGATTAATGACTTAATGGGTGACAAGCCTCATCTCCAAGCATTTTTTTAAATTAGGAATAGTTATCGTAGTAATATCGATGTCTATGGAATTTGGGAGTCCAATATGCCCATGTACTACCTCCGTTCAGTGAATGTATTCCCTGACCTCATCCACTAATGCCATGCCAATTATGAGCCCATTCAAAGAGTAGTGATGGCCCCTTATGGAAATGTCCTCTTCCATATCACCCCTGAATCCATCAATGAGATTCTGCACTTCAAACCAACTCAGCCTCTGACTCCTCTTTCCATGGGGTTTTTGCTTGACCAAGGTGCCAAATTTCCCAAGTCGAAGTTAACCCGGATTGCTCAAACGTTTATAAGACCAGATCGCCAACCCACAGAGTCCCCTCCATATGTGCATGCTTGGTTCACTGAAGCAGGAAATTCATTATAGACATGATATCCTACTTCTTGGGATTTAAAACAACGGAGTATGTCGATGAGACCACATTAGTTTTGTTATCCATTTTTACTCCAGAACAGCCCCCTGTTGTCAAGTATGATTATGCCACCTTCATAGATGATAAGATCCATGAGCAATTCATGAGCCTGGACAGAGAAAGAGTGTTTAAATACACATCATACATATATCATTTGTTGTTGTACAATCAACCAGATAGTTTTCAAATTCCCCTCAGAAAATTAGATCTCAAAGGAGAGCGGAGGTCTGTAATCTTCTGGACCTCAGTCTTTCACCATGTTAATGACTCCCCTTATACTTACTATGAATTCATTGACCTGTTCATACATACAGCCTCTTCCTTATTGGTGATAATTCCTCCTGCTAGACTCTTTGATGAAATGCATAAAATTTTGTAGCTCTCCAAAAGCTACAGCATAGGTGACTGGTACTTTTACTAGAATCACACTGAAATCAGGATTTATGGCTTTGAACTGTGCCCCTACAAGCTACCCAAATTTGTGCCTATGAGGCTATTTGCACTGGAGTACTTTAGGCAATTTATCGATGCAGACATAACCCACTTCTGCAAGGCTAAGAAAAAGGCATAGCTCAAAATAAGAAATCAATTGGGCCCTTTTATCTTCAATAAAAGAGAAGCCTGGGAAGAGGCTGATAATATTTTAGGGCACCAACTAAAGCTGAAACAGAGCTTCTATTGGGAACCATATGACTCCAGTCATTTTATAAGTTATAGAAAAGTCAAAAACAACCTAGCACCATACATTCATCACAAGATCCCTGAGATTAAACAATATGCTAATCAACAAGAATGGACAAAAGGCACATTAGTTGAAGAAATTACTGAGGAAGAGAAATTGGAAATAACCATGAAAGGTCTTGAAAAAATGTTGACATGGACTCTTTTGGACATGTATCCTTCAAGCTACCTCAGCACATAGGAGGTGATACATCTTTTGCCGGGACTTCTCAGCAGTCCACACAAAAGGCCAGCACAGGGTCAGCTAAGGGAAAGCAGATAATAGATTCAGAGCAAGAAACAATGACAGACCAGCCAGATACATCAAAGAAACAAGGTTGTTGGAGAGGTAAATCCCCTCTATGGATAGAGGCGATCCCTACTAGCCCAGAATGGGTTTAGAAACAATCAAACAATTCTATCACACAAGTTCCTAATTGCAAATAAAAGGTAGGTGATGGATACCTACTTGGATTCCAACACTTTTGTTTGTAGAAGAGACGTCACCCATGCTCCTTTTCCTTGGCCGGTCACAGGCCTCCACTATCCCCATGAATGGACACCTGCACACAAAGAGAACAACATAAACACAAGCGTGAAATCTAATATATGCAATTATACATCAGTCAGGAAGGACATAATTCAACATTAATCATTACAACAATGAGAATGGAACCATAATGATAGTCATCTATTATTAATAATCAACAAAGGAGAATACAACCAGCGTCGTGACGTCAAGTCCTCCTTTGGCTGGGTGCTCAGCTACACAGGTCTTGCAAAGCTTGAAGGGATGAGGGACAAGCCTCTCTCTCTTTGGTGACAAGATCTCCTTACTTAGGTTAAGCCTTATGGATACAAAGAAGGCTCTCACAACTCTAACCTCTTGATATCTTCCTTTCAGCACAAGTATTACCACCACTAGAACTAGAACTAGCTTGCTCAAGCCATGGAGACAAGCTTTTATAAATGAAAAGGAAGGGATAAGATCAATCACAACAATAATGGATTTGGCTTCATCACTTGGAAACTTCTATGGAATGGTGGCAAACTACCTCCCATTCAAGGAGATTCGAAGCCAAACCATCCTCACTTAACTTGGATTCAGTTGGTGAATGAGTTGGATAGAACTTTCGGGGGTTGATTGGTTAGAAACTTTGCCAAAAAGGTTGGCGCGATTGTGACTCTGGGACAGAGCGCTAATGGCGCGCCCCTGTTATAGGATTTTCCCCATTGGCGCGGGCAGTACACAGTGGCCTAGCGCTAATGCAAAAAGGGTCATTTTTAAGGGCAAGCTACAAGGGATGTCTTCAGGGCTTATGAAGCTCATGTTCAGAGGTGAATGATGCAAGTGGTTTCAAGTCTTGTCACTTCTCACAAGTCCCGAAATGAGTCTTCCAAGATGCAGGAGAGGGGTAACAGGGACGGTGACAAACGGTGACAAATTACTGTGTAACAGATGCCCCCTAAAGCATGAGGC